>CAJDSM010105630.1:3503-14783 GCA_903981925.1 Ostrea lurida
TAATATTTAAGGGCAGCATTTCGTAAATTCTATGGAACCAGTATCTTAAAATGCAGTTGTAGTAATGAGCCGATAACAGCACAAAAACAATAATTGGTTACAAAGCTGTGTCGGATGGAACCCAGAACATATCTTTCCTCATGTAACTATACTAATTCAAATTTGATCACTTTCCGGTATTACGCAAAACAGAAAGGATAGATGGTACGGGGACTTTGCGTACGTGTATGTCTTAATACTGGGGATTTCATATTCTTCTTATACTTTTAATCCATTCTGATAAGGGGTATACAATTTCTTCCTTTTCATATTTGACCCATCGTCTTGGCCATAATCTTCGGACAGAATTCATAATGGCAGATGAAGTTCTGTCTCTGCCAATCAAATGACCAAGATTCTATGAATTAAGCGACCCTTTTGTAAATTATCTTAGATCCTCTATTTTTTCAACTATATTTACCATCACCTGTAATGTACATAGCCAGCTGGACGAAGTTTTTGAAAGAAAACGAAGTACAGTGAGTGGAGTTAAGGTATTAATATTGTTAATATTCTGGACACTGCAGCGTCTTGCTATGTAGTTAAACAGTTTGATGCAATGGTTGGAAGCTATATTTTGTTAGGAATGCAGGGTGGGAGGACTTGCAAATTGATAAATATGCAAGAATACAATACTGAACTTTGATTATAGAAACGAAGAATGTTGCTTATGTTGTAGGCGATCTATTCCTTGTATTAGTTGAATGTTCAGCTTAAGACCGGCGTAATATTCGGATTAAGATTTACTTATCCGTGCATCCGCGGTTGGTTTTAAAGAGACTGTGATGGGGTAGCCATCCATAATCATAGCCATATCGGCTTATATCAAAATCAAGCTGTGGAATTAGCTTCGGCATCTCTCTAATAAGCCTTGTTCAATACTCTCAATGGAACGGGAGTTAAGTTTGGCAGATGTGATGTGGACATTAAGGTGTTGGCTGACGTAAGGCAAAAGTAAGCGAAAGAGTGAGTGACATTTTTGTATGTGTGGTCTCTACAGCCCAGTGCTATGTACTAATGTTACTAGCTGGAAATACGGATATTGTATTTAATTGCAGTTGTAAAATTTAGAAATTCATATCAAAATAAGGATTTCTCCCTCAGGCATAGCTCTGATCCTTCAAAGTTTGTTGGCCCCAATCTTTTGGCCACTACATGAATCACTTTTATAAAGTTTTATTTTCCATGTTTCGGATTTCCAACATTTTCGGTTTGAGCATTCACTGAACGAACATAATTTCGCGAACATCTGACCATCTGCACGTGCATATAAGAAAATTGGTATCGTATATGATTTATAATGATGAACGATGTCCCATCCGGACTTTCGCTCCGTTTACGTCATTGTGCATTTGGAAAAAAGTCTTCATCACAGTTCACATTATTCCCATTGGACTATTTCAAATTCCCTACATTTTGTTCACCATTATCATTGCAGTCCATATTGGAAATGCAGTGCCCAGCCGTCTATTCATCACATGTGAATCTGCTCGTTAATTGTGCTACGAAAAAGGGGTACTTAAAATGAGTATTGTTATGATGGTAGTTTTTTTTTAAATATAACTTCATTGACAGGAGGAATGGTCAGGGGAATTAAAATGTTTGTTACAAAAGTTGGTTTCCACATTATTAATTCTGAAATCTATGCCCCGCATATTCTTTTGTTGAGTGACCCCTTCTTTCCCCAAATAAATCAACCACAGTAAGGGTACACTCAATTGCGTAATAGAAAATTAAAAACTAATATGCAATTAAATGCATTTTTCATTTTATTATACCATTAGGACCCCGTTCTACGTGCCCGAGCCTCTAGAGAGATCGACAAATAAGAATCTGCTTACATCACAAACAGAAATAATAATTAATCCTATTTGATAGTGAAAGGCATAGAGAAGAGCATACGACATGAACATGCTCTGATGTCTAAATTAGGTCGATACATCAAGTGATTACTTTAAAGAAGTGGCCGATGTTAAGAAAATTTTCCAAGGGAAACGTCCTTAAACATGTCTATAGTAATACACCCACTATCAATATAGAAATGTCGAAGAACAATGGACCGACGTGTGGTGGCTCAGTCGGACTAGAGCGTTCGCCTCGGCATGCGGAAGGTTGGAGTGTTCGAATCCCGGCCGCGACAGAACCTAAGTCGTTTAACACATGGTAGTGACAGTTTCCACTGCCAAACGCTCGGCAACAGGTGTGACAGTGTCACGGGTTCCTCGGACATAGACCTAAAACGGATGTCCCGTGTCGCAGTAGGTGTGGCACTCGCTAGAATGACACGCCTCACTGCTAAAAGCCATGAGCTGCTAAGCAGTAGCGCCTAAATTTTGCAGCCTTCACCGGCAATTGATGACGTCTCAATATGAAGTGAAATATCTCGACGGGACGAAAACAAAAACAATAATAATCAAACCAATCAGATCAATGACAGGATAACAAATGGTTTACCACGTAATCATAGTCCCAATATTAACACATTACGAAAATCTAATGTAGCGGCAACACGGGACATCCGACAGTTTTAGAAGCGAAAGGCAGAAATCGGGTGCCATGGAGGAGCTAATGATCATTTTAATATATTTTAGTTTTACACAGCAGGTTGGGGGGGGGGTGGGGGGGGGTGAGGGGTCGATGGCTCATCTATACTGCTTTTGTTAGCCTAGTACATTACCATGCCTGTTCTAATTGGTTGCTAAAAACAGAGAGTATCATTGAATGCAGAAAATTGCAGGCAAACGATGTCATAAACAGTGGCCCAACAAATGACCATAGTGTCTCTTCCTCATGGCGCCCTTGTCGGAAGGCTTTTGGTGTTGGACGTTGAACTGTTTACCGCGCGTCTGTTTTTGGATCTGAATGGCACTGTCTGAAGGTACGTTTACACATCAAGTTCGAGCTGACAAGGTCAACTGAATGGTACTTGTTGTTTTTTGAACTGAAAGGTCTCGCTTCTTTTCTGTGTATTGTAGTTTAGCGTGATCAGGTCGTCAAACCAGTCGATGTTCGAATTTTATGGCCGCACACATGTGCTTCTGTGTGTTTTATTAACTCTTACATTCTTTCAAATGACAAAATTCTTCAGAACTTCTGTCTTCAGCTCGTTAAACACATTAAACTGCCAACTGACAATTAACCTGGGCACCAGTTTAAATTCTTATGACGAGCAGATATTATCGAGACAATGGTTTTTCATGAGTTAAACATGCTTCTTACAGGGCAAAAGAATTAAATTTCTAGCGCGTGGCCCTTTAATTCGCATTACTATCGACGGCGGTTTATCTTTTGATCTAATGGTATTTTCCATTATCATGCTCGATTCAAATATCCCAAAGCGAAACTAGAAATAAAGGACACCACGGAGTCTTCTTAGTCTAGTTTGTTCACTGAAATTTTTATTGAATCATTGGCGTTAACGGCAAACTAAACAAATCACTTAGTTTGACAGAACTGGACGAATGTCAACCTCATTCATAGTCAACTCCCCAAACTTTCTTTAGTAATATCCGATCATCACGCTGCGTATCGGATATAGTATGTCTCTCAACTTATATCAGATACATTCAAGAAGCTTGTTATAAGAAATTGATATCCGTACTAAAAGCTTCCTGAAATGTCGGTTAAATGCAACATGATGGTTTTTTTGAAATCATTACACCGGGTTGGGAGGGGGGCAGGGGCGGGGTTCAAATATTTTACATGCTTGATAATAAAGCGGAATTCCTCTCCAGAACAACTATGCGCTATTTTTCGACTAAATTTGGTAAAAGTATCCTGGGTAAAGGGGATTCGAGTTGTTGCTCAAGATGAGGAGTCTAATGCAGGACCCTTTATTCAATAAGGAAAATAATCAACAAAAATGCAAAACAGGGTAGTATCACAATAAAAAAATCTTCTTCTTCAAGAAGATCAATGAAACCAGAAAAAGGCTCTATGTTTACTGGAAAAAACTTCAGACATAGGGGAAATTCAAGTTTGTCAAAATCACATGCACCTAGGGAAAGATTGGTGGTCACAATAGGGTCTAAGGGAAAGTCCTCTTGTGCCAAACAAGTGAATATTTCACCTGAAAGCTTCCTGATATAAATATGAATTTCGAGTTTTATTCAAATCATGGTCCCTTGGGGTTAGATGAGCCACCAATATTGTGACAAAGTTTTATATGCTAATATAGAGTTAGACCTTTGTTCTCGATAACCACTCTACCATTTCACCTGTCAGAATTGGTGGTCCTTTGGGGTGATGGGGATTCAATGTTTGTTCAAATTGACTTGGCCAATTGTGTTTCCTTTTCAAAGGGGAGATAATAGATAAAGCAAACAAAAATGGATGAGGTCATCTAGAAATTCTCAGAGGCCACTCGTTCTAGAAAAGTGTTACCTTACACGTAACTTAACAAAAAACTGAAAATCACAACGGCTGAGCAATGGTAGTTAGGCCAGGTTCACTTCAGGTGAGCGACATGGCAAATGGACCTCTTGCGTATTAGAAATATATCACAAGTGTTATAGCAAGTGCTCCTGTGTGTATTAAACCCGAGCAGAATGATAGCAAATTACGATTTATTTCTCTATTATCCCTCGTTACCTGATATGTATTACAAGTCATACCCGGAAGAAAATGAAAAATGTAAACAAAAATGGATGTATTATCGTTTGTGTAAATGTGCATCTTTACTTTATGTTCATATTTCTCCAACATGCCATGGTAAGTATTATGCATAGTGGGGCCAACATTATGTTTTCGATTTTGTATTCAACTATTTAGTAGCATACATGGGTTCCGAGAGTATTTAGACCTATACATTTTAATTCCCTGAACAGGCAAACATCACAAATATTTGCACCTCATAAGTAGAGCCTGAATTGCGAACCCATATGTAGACCAAAAACACACAAAACGAACGTAAAACAAAACTAGCAGATGACGATTTAAAACAAATTTTATTATTCAAATGCATTATTATAACATATTTGCATTAAAGGACATGTGACACAATACCAAAAACAGCTACACAACAATCAGAATATGTATGTGTAACCATCCCTGCACATTTCCCCCATCACTTTCCATCTGTTTCAAAGCTATTGCGGTTTTCAATGAAGCTGATAAGACCGTGACCGCCAATATGCCCATATTCTGAGCCTCTAAGATCGGAAAACCTTCGGATGTGACGTCAGAGTATGATTACCAGCTGTAAAGCGGCTGTATCATTCAACGAAGAAAAGATACTAAATTATTTTATCTTTTTATTCAAAAACAAACCAAATTCTCGTTAATAGCACTAATGGTTTTAGAGTCTATGCAATAAAACAAGATTTATTATAAGCTTAGGAAATCCCCATTCTGTGATTGTAGTTAGCAGAAGATTATGTGCTTGTGTGGTTTATAATTGTTCTACCTTCTTCCAAATGTATAGATAAAAATGTGTCATTTTTTAGTTTTCCAAAGACATGCTTGTCGAAAAATATGGGATTCATTTATGATTGTCAAAGGATGAATTTTGTTGTGACAAAAACATAGTAGGATTTGTTGGTCAAAGCACTTTTCCCCAATCAGTTTGTTGAATTTTGGCACTACATGGTTTTAGTATAGAAGTCCATGCCATTAATCCCCATTCTGTTTCTAAACAGTTGTTGTAGGTTGAGCAGGAAATGGTGTACTGTGAGGTTTAAAAATTGCATCACCTCTTCAAATGTAGATAAAAAATCTGTGTCATCGTTTTTGTTGGACCAAAAGACAATTTTTAAAAATATTTGAATTCTGGAATGTGATTTATTGCTTTAAATTGCCAGCTGTTGAACTATATAAACACACTACACTGAAAATTATATTTTACAAATATGGCTGAAAATTCAAATTTTAATTAGATTCATAATTATCTATTTGCATATAATAATAATATCTATTATCTCTGTTTTTTATTCTTTTTCTCAAACAAATGTCCTATCTTTCATGGATCTATATTATTGTCATTATTCGTGACCTATCACCCATGGAGAGGCCTACCATAGGCAGCGGCCTGCTGCCCTATTCCAATTTATGTATGTTTTACATGGAATAAAATATGTTTAAATCGACTCTATTTTAATAATAATGGATACAGAAAAATTGCCAAGACAACTTACATTTTCCATTTAAAAAGTCAGAAGAGTCCAATCTTGAACCCAAATTAAGAATTCAGTGCCGATACGTTGCATATTGAACAGGTGAATATATTGTATTCTAGACCATGTGTTCCTTAAAAAACCCACTTACATGTCATTACATCAGATTATTTCATTGAAAAACGAAATTGCACTTTGTTCTTTAAATTGTACCAATTTAATCATCGATGCGATTACAAGCATAATGAAACTATTTGATTGTAAATGCTATATGTTATGAAATTGTTAACCCCCAGAATACATAATCAACAATTGCTTGAATGAAAATATGCCAGCTAAATGACAGGGTTTGGAAAACTCGCTAATAATAGTTAAATAATCTAAGTTTTAAAAGAATTCATAATTTTAGGAAACTCGCCAAAAAATTGCAAGTAATTTTTATCATTTGTTGTCTGTACTTTCCTGTCATTATTGCATTTAATTGAAAATTTAAGCCGAACATGGTATTCAAGCTAAATTAAAGAGTTTTACCACCAAGCTTTAGCTTTAGGATTGCGAGAAGTTTTTTGGAAAAATTGCAAGTTTCAATTTTATGCGTACTAGCAATATAATTGTGAGTTGTGAAAGTTATGGATTTCTATCCCTATGATCACCCTATAAATAAAAAACGTCCAAAATATAGTTGTAATTAGATTAATGAAAGCTTTACGCATAATTAAAATCTGTGTACATATGGATAATAGTCTTGTATATATGTGGACATGAATTTTAATTTAATACCTGTTGTTGTTATTCTTTGTTATTGCGTTTATGAGCTTCAATACACAATGTATGAAATGGTGCTGTCAATAAATTGAATTGATAATATCTTCTACATCCAGCTTCACGATCTAGTTTCATTTAGATTGGCGTGCCATTATTTCTAATCAAAGGTTCAAAATTGTTATAGGTTCTAATGTTCATTCAGGAGCACCATAAATTTGTCTGTGAACTGCATCCATTGGTATGTTTACTGTAGAGCCCGATGTGACTTTTTAATCTTCTTGACGTATAGCACGCCGTTAAATCCTCTATCTTCATTAAAGATACGGCAAAAGTCGGAGATCAGCTTCAGCTTAGGACTCCTATTTCAAGCTGTGTGTTCTATCTGATGCTGTAAAGAGAATGGCTTGTTAGGAAATTGGTTTAAATTTTATCCAAGAAAACGTTTGCGTAGAAAAAAAATTGATTTTTGTGTCACATGTCCTATTTAAGTGATCTATTCGTTCAGGGTTAGTGTTTAGGGTTTGGGGTTTAGGTCTGTCTATGTACCGTCCCTAGCCGTACGTTAACATTATACATTGTGACCTACATGTATTCTAATCACTACCATTTTCCAATTTCGAATTCTGCTTCACGTTTGGTGAGATCAAGAGCATCCATTGAGACCGGGCAAGGGAATAATTGCAAAAGGTATGCACAGAAGGGATACCGGACTCTGTGCAGGGTATTTAAAACACTCGTGACGTAGTAGAACCTCTTTCTCCAACATTATTAAAATCTTATTAACATTTTTGCCATTTATTATACCTTCAAGGAATCCCCCAATGCCCTTAGGCCAAACGCTAAATCATTGTATGCTTCAATGCATTGTAGTCCAAAATATTAAAATTTTTAAAATCATGAACATTAAATTGTTCTTATTGTGTGTCGCCTGCTTCGCGTTAGCAGAGCACAGATAGCGTCACAAAAACTTCTGTCCACATTTTTCGCAGGAAACCACACAGGCCAGCTTTCTGATCATTTCGCACAGAGCATCAATATGGGAGAACCTGTATCGTGTTAACGACGTTTCCAATCTCCGCATCTCAACTTCCTGTTTTATAGCAACTTAGACATATTTTTTAACATAGGGACGAAATTTAAATACATGAAGGCCCAGTTTAGCCCAGCGGGGTGGTATAGTTGACCAGTTTGGGGAACTTCAGGGAAACGCTGTATACCTTCCAACACCTGACATCCAGTACCGGGAGATTAGGAACCTACCATTTGTCTGAACAGGTGACCAGGCTCTGGGCCAGTTAGCGGTTTTAGTTTCCAAGGGGGGTCTCGTTCACAGCACCCACATTTGAACAGTATTTCTAGTAGCCCCCTTTTTCGGAACCAGAGATCTATCAACAAAACTTCCCAATATCCCACGGCTTTAGCCGATGAATTAATGATTTCGCGGGCCCTCACTTATCATACATTACCTACCCACCCCTATTTCAAGACTTGATACCCTCCCATGCCTTGGTTGGTTACACTGACACACCTATCCCTCACCCCTACCATTACATGATCCTGTCAATCAACAACAGGGGCCTATTCCTGGCACCAACAGGTGGTTGGGGGTAGAGGTGGGTAGTTAGTAAGGTAACGGTACGCTCACCATTCTCTGGGCATCCTGCCAGGGACGGCTCCTGTGCCCCATGTCAATATTTGGGTGGTATAAACAACGGTCTACCCCAGTGCCCCACACTTCTCTCTGGCCCACCAGCACCCATCATGCGGGGATGAGTAGCGGAGGAAACTCAAACAGAAGTACAGGGATTTGGAGCTACGATGGGGAGTCTACGCTGGAAGTCCGTTCTAACACATATTTCGTTCGGCTTAGCACGCAGCCAACAATTGGCGGAGAACAGAGTTAACACGACCAGTTTCTGCTTTTCACTGCTCTGGCTAGCAGACGGGCACAGCCTCTCCTCTTGGGGACATCCTCAAAGCATCCAGAATTGGCGGCGATCACTGAGACCATTGGTCAGACTGGTGCTTACTCTAACCACCGAGCTTCACGTCTGCGACCAGATATGCGTGTCCCATGATGCCGGGGAAGGGATGCTTGAACTATAGGCACTGGAATGCCAGTCTAAAACGAGTGGAGGAGGCCGTGATACAAATAGGCCGAACGGTAAAAGCGGTTGTTAAACTAATCATAATTACCCAAAAACAATCATAAAATCGATGTGTAGAGCAACATGACACTCCGACAAAAGTGAGGTAGGATCAGGTGCCATTGGAGGAGTAAGGCATCCTCTTGCTGACCGGTTCACACCCACCGTGAGCCCGTAGTCAAATAAGTAAACGGATTACCCGTAGTCAATAGTTAATAGGGATGCAGTTTTTCCAGTATGCTCGGCAGAACATATCTTCCAGGTCCATGGAGGGGTGCTGGGATAGGTGGTATCAGCGAGACCCAACATTCTGGCGAGCCGAGTTGCGGCATTTTGCCACCAGGAGTTGCTTGGAGAAAGGGAACGGCCGAGGGTGAGACCCCTTCTTATCGGAAACCTTCCTCCGCCATCGATAGCAAACCAGGAAGCTGGCAGGCTGTTTCAAGTGTGGAGCCAGATAGATGCGCGAAGCTGCAGTGAATACAGGAACAACCCAGGGGTAGAGGAGAGACCCAGTAAGGATCCAGAAGCCAGCTGGTCCAAAGGCCTACACCGGTTGAGGTAGGGACAATGGTGGATGCGCCGCGGAGAAACGAGTCATGGAATGGCCACAGCCAGCGCCCCTCTTGCATGCACAGATCCAGGAAGGTTACACTCCGGGTTCGGTTCCAGGAAGCATCAAAGAAGGACGAGGATCTGAAAGACTTGGGTCATTGGGTTGGGAGGAGGAACAAGTACGACCCCGCTCCCAAGGATGAGTCATGTTGTCCTGGGAAGGTCAGTCTTAGTCGCGGGGAACAGGAGAAAGGGTGGATTTCCGGGAGTATGGTGCAGACAGAACGAAAGAGCTAAGGGAATGCCCTGTTGTTCTTTTGGAGAACCGGAATACCCAGCGGTAGCATTCGGACAGATTTTGCGCCACACCCCTCGGCTTGTGGTAGAGATTGGAGGTGCAAAAGGAATGGACTCAGGGCGTGTGGACACCGGGACCAAAAGTCAGCATGCCTTGTTCTCCACTTGGATCGGAGTTGCAGGAATTTCCCAGTTAGAGGGTTCTGGAATGTTCCCCAGATTGTGTTTGCCGGGAAGCCTGCTCCAGCAGTCTCAATAGTTCTCTTCGAGGCGCGTTTGCGGCACCACCTGAACCAATCAAGGATCCCGGTTACTCCATCCCACAGTATAAGTATCTTGGGGAGTCTACCCTGACTACCAGAGCCACGGAAGATTTTTTACGGCGAATAGAGCTAAACCAGACGCGGTGGGAGCCTACTTAAGAAGACCGACGGCAGGAGAGTGGTATCCGTTGGGACCCATATATTATGTATAATATTGGAATAAGATGCTTGGATAACTTTAACTCTAATGCGAAGACGAAGAAACATTTTTCAAGTCTGAACGAATAAGCAACTGAATCAATCGCTTCGCATTAATCTTGATGGTTTACACCCCTGTCAGTTGAAAAAACTTTTGGTTCAATTTCAGAATTTTTGAAAGGGTGGTAAAGGACTATATTTGTGGCGGAAAGGATCGATCAATCAAAAAAGCAATGATTTTACAGTTTACTATGTTCATCTAATATACCCTTTTATTTGTATTACCCTATTCGTGATATGCAAGTTTTAATATTAAATGATACAAGTAATGAGACTTGGAACTTGTTCAACATATGTTATAGTATTAATTTTGTTGAGGTTTCTCCAAACAGAATAACATATTCTTTAAAAAAGTCCGATTCAATTACTCGAAATTCTGTGCCAAAAAGTCAGTATTTTGCCAATAATTTTCACAAAATTTGACCAAAATCCTCTACTCTTTTAAAGTCTCATTTCAAATCTTTTGAGACAAAGAACTCTGAATTAATACTAAGGGCAGCATTAAATCAGTAAATTCTATGGCTCTTAAACAATTAAGTTTACCAGTATGCACTAGCCATTCGACGTCAAAAGTGCTGTCTTGATGAATGTTCATAGCCAATCGTTCAAGCCGTTTTTCACACACCGATCTTGCACTACGGACTGTTACCGATTACCTGATCAAGACTATGGGGCTCTCACGACGGGATGACCGGTCAGAACAGGGAATGCTTACGTTATCTCTAGGCACCGACTCCCACCTCTGTTTGTCCAGCGGACTCGTGTTTGCCCAACTCGTTTTTTGTATTCTTTAGGACTTCAAACGAGATCTGATCTCACTGTTCGTTATTCTTTGTCCTTACACTT
>CAJDSM010105651.1:67-10393 GCA_903981925.1 Ostrea lurida
TATTCTGTCCTTTATCTGTTTTTACAAAATCTGTTTCAAGGATACTAATGTTTGTGAGAATCTTTTTAAAAGAGTCAATGTTATAATTACATGATTTCCCTTCTGTTACGATGAAGTTACGTTGTAAATAAAGTATCAGTCTTTAAATTTGTTTTGTTGTGTCACTGTATATATTGGACTTCTGATAATACATTTCCTGTTCTTCAAAGATTTTTCCATTCCCTGCAAAGATGACAATTAATAAGAAATAACAGCTTCATACTTATTAGTTATATGGATTCTGGCAGGGTACTATGGACTATATGTCTTTAATGAACCAGAAGTGGTACAATGAGTTACATAGACTATCTGAAACTTTGACTTGTTCCAGTGAATAAAGCAAGTAACAATTTTCTTGTTTTTGTAAAAGTCACTTGATTATATGTCTTTTAAATGAACTAGGGTTTACTTCAACATCTGGGAATCCCATCTTATATCTCCAAGCATCTGACTAAAGATGAAATCTTCAAATCACTTTCTGTTTATGAATTTTCAGTATTCCAAAGTCAGGATCAATTTGATTGTCATCCTTCTACTGGATTCCGAAATTGCATAAGAATCCTTACAACCAAAAGATGACAATCGCTGTTCAGTACAGGCTCTCCAAGCCGTCTATCTTACTTATTACTAAACTACTAACAGCTGTTAATGAGTCACTTCAGAGATACCGTTCCAGTACATATTCCAGTGGTGGTTCAATCAGGATGTGAAATTCTCAGAAAATCAAAAGAGCTTATAGAACAACGTCAGTCACGATATTTTTCGATAAATTGACTTGCATCAAAACGTATGCTTTCTCACATTTATACCAAAATTCTCACGATAAATTAAAATACTAGGCTTTTTCAGATAAGTTGATAATTGCTGTTTGAACAAACACGCACCCGAAAATACAAGTCTCTGGTTGTTGGGAGAACATGATTACATTTTGGTCAGAAACCACTGCTGATTGCCAACACAAGTACTCTGCAGTAGATATTAGACATGCTTGGGTTTTTATTAATAATACTTTATGTAGTCTTTGGAGCCATGTCCTTCCACAATGCTGTTGGTATCTAGGGGCACTAATTGTGCCCCTTATTGGCAACTTATTTTGTATATTAATACGAGTCGATTTGTTCAAATGTTACGGGGATAAACAAACAAAAATCGCCGTGGTGCCTTCAAACCTTACTTATAAGGTATATCTAGAATGTCATATCCAAGTTAACAATCATAATTTTTCACAATTATGTCCCTTTGATATATCCTGAGAAACTCGAAATAAAAGGACACCACTGAATCTTCAGATGTGCTTCATATTGGATTTTTACTTAACTATTGACCTAATGGCAGACTGCAACGTAATTGATATGATAAACGTGATGAGTTTGCAATCGTCAACTTTCCTTTTCTATGTAGTAATGTACCACTATGCCTGCTTTGGATGGTGATGTGTTTTCTCTCAGTTGAATTCGATACGCAAGGCATGCCATGTCATGGTGCATTTTTAAAGCGAGGCAACTACTACCAAAAGGTTAGGATGTGTGCAGTGGGGTTATAACGAATCTCGTTTAAGTCATCTTTCGAACCATTCCACGGTCGCCTTAATGACTTGTTTGCGATTACAAATTAGTCACTAAGTCAGTATTGTTGACTGCTTTGTTTCTTACCTTTGTAGACTGTCATTCTTGTATAATTTGGACGACGGGTAACCCGATTTACTTTGTTTCGATACGGGCCTCACGCGGGTGTGACGGTCACAGAGGATGCTTACTCCTTCCATGGCATGATTACTGCCTCGCTTTTGTCGAAGTCGTGTTGCCCAACATCGTAAATTTTGTATGTGTTTTTTTTTTTTTTTGGAAATTGATTAACGTGAAATACTTTTTTATTGCCATTTTTATTCCTGTCAAGCTTACGTTTCATTTTGAATATCATACTTTGACAGGAATTGAGTCCATATACCTTGCAAGAATCCATATACGAATAGTACTACTGCAGAGCGATCAATGTGAATGAAACAATCAAGAGAGAGGGAGGGTCAGAGCCTTAGGGGAAAAGGAAGTGAGGGATGAAAAAATCATAATATTATTTACAAACTCTTTATCTAGCATTTCAACTTTATGGTGCCATTAACTGGAAGAGCTTTTTTTAAACATGGTAGCGTATATTTGATTATAAAGATAATCAATGATATATGGATAATTATATCATGTCCAAAAAGGTGCAAAATGAGTAATTTGAATACAAAAACCATGTATTTTCAAATATATTCTGGCAGTAAATATAACAAGAGTCCGGCGGATTTCGAACTCGGGACTACGGTTACCATCCGGCTGCAGTTTACCTACTGGCGTAATGAAGTTATAATCAAGTTGATCGAACAAAAGTCCACCTATTTCATTTTCTATTTAAATCGCCATCTGTTGACGTTGTGCTATAAAGAGTACAAGCCATTTAAGTAGTGGGCTACCTTAAAGATGAATGCTGTATTATTCTTAAATTTAAATTGCATGAACATGTGAAGGAAAGTTTGTTAAATCTAGCTGTTGCGTTTAATATTAGCCTAAGAAACTTATGGTGGAGCTCGCTTGAACTTGACGTCACATGACGTATAACTTGTTTGCAAAACCGCACAGTCATTTATTGTTCTATTAGTCACGGGTGGAAGTTTTGATGTGATATTTTACAGTGAGTAATTAATTTACAAATCATTTTTGCAAGAATCCCCACTGTAAGGTGGATAAATGAAAAAAAGTAAACGATTCATTTGCGAAACGGTTAAACTATAGAAGACATTTTGTATCGACCTTATCTTGACAGGGTATATGAACTCATCGTTCCGCGGCTTGTCGTCCATTTAAATGCTGCACTTGTTCTGCAGTAGATACATAGTCCTACCGGTTACACAAGATTATTGGACCGCACAATTTCTAATTTCATTATGTAGGCTATATCAAAACTTATGGTAAAGAGGGGTATGGTGGTCAGAGATGGCAAGGGCATATAACGTAGTGAAAAATGATGTGTAAATCCAAATTCACTCTTGATCTGTACACTTTGGTAGCGGCAAGAACGCAATGTACCAAATATCAAATTATATATGCAAGCAGTGAGAAAAATGCGGAAACTGATAATCCTATGAAATTTGATTTAAGTCCAAAGGGCCAATGTCTCAGTTGGAAAAATGATGGATTAAAACCAAACTCGAATTGATCTGTAACGTTGGTAGGCAAAGTAATGTTATAAATTATCAAATAAATTATCGTGCAAGCAGTGAGAAAAAGGGTGCGGAAAACTGTTCATTTATGAAATTGGTCTAAAGTCCAAGGGCCCTAATCAGGGACAAAGAATGGATCAATTACACAACTCGACTTGAATCCTGTAACTTGGTAGGCCAAAGCTGCAACCAATATTCAAATGAATATCTGCACAGCAGTAAGCAGTGAGAAAAAAAGTGCGGAAACCCAACGGGGACAGACAGACAGGAAGACAGACGGACAAACACAAAAGAAGAAAGTTATAGTCCCCTCCGGTTACAAACCGGTAGGGGACTAATAAATAAATAAATAATAATCCCATCTTGAAAACATCCCTCTGTAGTATGTAACGTAAAGCCAGGCTTTCAATACATTCAGTACTTTGATTCAAATGAAACGCCATGTCTCATACTCACAAAAATGCAAAAATAGATTGGGGTCATTAAAAAACCATCAAGAACCACTGGGCCAGAAAAGCTGAAATTTACATGAAGGTTTCCTGACATTGGAGATTCTAGTTTGTTCAAATCTCCAGAACCACTGTGCCAATTTCAATCACACTTGGTACAAATCATCCTTAGGTAAATGGGATTCAAATTTTATTTAAATGAAGGGCCATGTCTCTTTCAAAGGGGAGATAATCACAAAAATTGGGTGGGGTCATTAAAAAATTTTCAAGAACCACCGGGCCAGAAAATTTACATGAAGGTTTCTGATTGATTGTCTATTGTTTTACGTTCCTCTTGAGAATAGAATAGAATTATTAAACAAACAGCATGATAGTTCGCTTCAGTGAGCATGCAATGTTTTCATAACATTACTCACCGACTGACCATTTGGTTTCAATAGAATGAATACCGTCTCAGGCAGGAACACTTGCTTGTTGCATTCGTTGATTTCTGGACTTTGGAATTTTAAAATATTCTGCGTTTCTGTTTTTTCTGATGAAAAGATCTGGGCCGCATCTGTCTACCCTTTCTTTCTTAATATGGACCATCGTCCTGCTGGATTATATTCTAGATTGGGACCTCAATGCAGGAATTATTTCTCTCATAACAAATCAGCTTTGGGACGAATGGATTTCAATTTATTAGCCTGGCTTTGCTAAAGGCAAAGCTATCATAGGCTCTAGTCATCGTGATCGCTTGATTTAACAAAGTAAACAAAAAACCGAACAGTAATCCAAGAACAAACCTCCACAATACAAATAGTTTTTCTGATATTCAATAATTCAGGAATCAATATAATTTTCATTTTGAAGAGCTAAAATAAAACAAACAACATTTTAAATAGGTTCGATTACTTACGCATAGATCTAATCAACAAGATTTGAAGGTTTTTGGTTTTTTTTTGCAACACGTACTATGCGCATAAATATCTGTTGAATCTACTTTTTTATAGCACGGGAAAGAAGAAAAAAAATCAAAGTACTGAAAGTATCGAAAGCGATAAAAAAAGTACATGCAACTTATTTTGTACAGAATGTAACAGATATGGAAGGGGAAAATTCTAAAATCTTTCACCAAGTTGAAATATAACTTCTGTATGCTGTTGATAAAAGGACACTTGGGAGTCTGCGCTTTTTGGTGTTGTTGATTCTATAATAGTTTAGAATAACAGCAAAAAGGCGAAGACAAAACGAGAAGTGAGCAATTCATCGTAAATCAGTAAAAACAAAATTTGGGGAAAACAAGGACCCTGGAGTATACCCGGTGGGTAAGGTGTCGTAAATAGAAGTAAGCATCCTGGTCGACCTGTACATTGCTTGAGGCATTGTCTTCATCAAGTTAATGAAGTAATCTGTAAGGACAAAAGCAGTGTATAAATATATGGCTTAATAATTGCTATGAAACATGCAAGTACGCTGCTCGAAAACAAGCTCTTGCGTATCAGATTAGTTGCGTATCGAATAAGTTTTGAAAGACATAACAACCATATGTAGGTGAATGACGCGAATGTTGCTAATAAGTATGGGAAGTTGACGATGGAAATGCAGAAATCGCCATGTTTGTCATATCAGTTGAGTTGAACAATATCCTGCGGAGAGTATGAGCAGATGTATAAAAGCATCAATAGCATTAAAAGTATGTCTGATGTTCTACACAAAACTTTATAGACCTACAATGTAGTATGGGACCATCATGGAGTTATGTTCATTTTTCACAAAAATAATTAGTAAACATGAATGAATTGGTGTATATAATGAAGAAAAACGAATGCATCTTTTCGCAACAGAAACACATAGGTCTAAATGAAATGTAACAAACGCAATTGAGTGGCTATAACTCTAATACGCATACAGTAAAATTAACAAGCAGAAGATGTCACCCGATTACACGTAAAATGGTTCACAAAACTGTACGTTGGGTTTTTTTGGTGTTTTTTTAAACACATTATTGAATTTTTAGCGTTCAGATTTAATTGAATAAGCTTACAAGGTTATTTTAATCTGGCTAAACTGTGTATTTTTTGGGAATTGTAATTCGGTCCTTTTATCTGTTTTACAAAATCTGTTTCAAGGATACTAATGTTTGTGAGAAATCTTTTTAAAAGAGTCAATGTTAAATTAATGATTTCCTTCTGTTACGATGAAGATTACTGTTGTAAATAAAGTATCAGTCTTTAATTGTGTTTTGTTTGTGTCACTGTATATATGGACTTGGCGATAAACTTTCTGTTCTCAAGATTTTCTCCATTCCCTGCAAGAATGACAAATTAATAAGAAATAACAAAGCATTCATACTTATTAGTTATATGGATTCTTGGCACGGGTATATGGACTATATGTCTTTAAGACCAGAAGTGGTACAATGAGTTACATTAGACTTATGAAACTTGTATTGTTCCAGTGATAAAGCAAGTAACAAATTTTCTTTTAGTTTTGTAAAAGTCACTATTAGTATTGGTCTTTTAATGAAACTAGGGTTTACATTCAACATCTGGGAATCCCATCTTATCTCCAGCATCTGACTAAGATGACAATCTTCAAATCACCTTTCGTTTATGAATATTTCATATTCCAAAGCAGGATCAATTTGAATTACATACCTTCTACTGGATTCCGAAATTGCATAAGAATCCTTCAACACAAAAGATACAATGCTGGGTTCCAGTACGTGCCTACAAGCCGCTATCCCTTATTATTACTAACTACTAACAGCTGTTAATGAGGTCACTTCAGAGATACCGTTCCAGTCATATTCATAAGTGTGTGGTCAATCAGATGTGAGATTCTCAAAAACTCAGAAGAGCTTTATAGAAAACGTCAGTCACATATTTTTTCAAATTGACTTGCATCAAAACTATGCTTTCTCCAACATTTATACAACAATTCTCACGATAAATTAAAATACTAGGCTTTTTCAGATAATTGATAATTGCTGTTGAACAAACACGCACCCGAAATACAAGTCTCTGGTTGTTGGGAACAATGATAATATTTGGTCAGAACCACTCTGATTGTCCACACAAGTACTCTGAAGTAGATATTAAGACGCATGCTTGGGTTTTTATTAAATAATACTTTATGTAGTCTTTGGACCATCGTCTTCCAACATGCTGTTGGTATCTAGGGGCACTGAATTGTGCCCCCTTATTGGCAACTTAATTTTTATATTCATACGAGCAGATTTGTTCAAAACTGTTACGGGGATAACCAAACAAAATCGCCGTGTCCTTCAACCTTACTTATTAAGGGTATATTAGAATGTCATATCAAGAGTTAACAATACTTATAATTTTCACAATATGTCATTGATATATCCTGAGAAACTCGAAATAAAAGGACACCACTGAATCTTCAGATGTGGCTTCATATTGGATTTTTACTTAACTATTGACTAATTGGCAGACTGACACTAGTTGATATTGATAAAGTGATAGCTTTGCAAGTCGTCAATTTCCCTATTCCTATGTAGTAATGTTACCACTATAGCCTGCTTATGGTGTTATGGTGTTGTCCTTTCTCAGGGTTTGATATTCCGAATACGCAAGGCATGCCATGTCTATGCGTGCATTTTTTAAGCGAGGCAACTACTACCAAAAGGTTGGATGTTGCAGTCGGGGTTTAACGAATCTCGTTTAAGTCATCATTTCGAACATTCCTACGGTCGCCTATAATGACTTGTTTGCGATTAAAATTAGTCACTAAGTCAGTATGTTGACTGCTTTGTTTCTACCCTTTGTAGACTGTCATTTTTGTATAGATTTGGACGACGGGTAACCCGTTTACTTTGTTTCGACTACGGGCCTCACGGCGGGTGTGACGGTCACAGAGGAATGCTTACTCCTCCATGGCAATGATTACCTGCCTTCGTTTTGTCGAAGTCCGTTGTTGCCCCAACACTCGAAAATTTGTATGTGTTTTTATTTTTTTTGGAATATGATTAACGTGAAATACTTTTTTATTCGCATTTTTATTCCCTGTCAAGATCTTATATCTTTTGATATATACTTTGACGGATATTGAGTCCAATATACCTGCCAAGAATCCATATAACGATATGTACTACTGCAGAGCGATCAATGTGAATCGAAACAATCAAAGAGAAGGGAAGGGTCAGGCCTTAGGGGAAAAGGAAAGTTGAGGGATGAAAATCTAAATTATTTTACAACTTTTATCTAGCATTTCACTTTAGTGGGCCATCTACATTGGGAAGAGTTTTTTTAAACATGTTACGATATATTGATTATGAAAGATATCAAGATATTGATAATTATCATTGTCCAGAAAGGTGGCGAAATATGGTAAATTTGCAATACAAAAAACATGCTTTTTCAAAATTTCTGCAGTAAATATAACAAAGAGTCCCTGGCGGATTTCGAACTGGGACTACGGATTCCATCCGGTGCATTTACTCTGAGCTATGAAGTTATACATCAAGTTGATCGAAAAAAGCCGCTATTTCATTTCCTATTTAAATCGCCTCTGTTGACGGTTGTGCTATAAGAGTACAAGCTTTAAGTAGTGGGCTACCTTAAAGATGAACTGCTGTATTATTTCTTAAATTTCAATTGCATTAAATGTGAAAGAAAGTTTTGTTAAATTGCATGTTGCGTTTATATTAGCCTAAGACAATTAGGTGGAGCTCGCCTTGATATGACGTCACAACGTATAACTTGTTTGCAAAACCGCACCAGTATTATTGTTCTATACGTTCACGGGTGGAGTTTTGATGTGATTGATTTATTCACAGTGAGTAATTATTTACAAATCAATTTTTGAAAATCCCCAACTGTAAGGTGGATAAATGAAAAAAGTAACGTTCATTGCGAAACGGTTAATATAGAAGAGCCATTTTGTATCTGACCTTTCTTGACAGGGTTATGAACCTCATGTTCCGCGGCTTTGTCGTCCATTTAATGCTGCACTTTTTCTGCAGTGAGTACATAGTCCCCTACCGTTACACAAGTTATTGGACGCGCAACATATTCTAATTTCTTATGTAGCTATATCAAATACTTATGGTAAAGAGGGGATATGGTGGTCAGGTTGGCCAAGCGGCTGATAACAGTAGTGAAAAATGGAATGTGTAAATCAATTCACTCTTGATCTGTACACTTTGGTACGGCAAGAACCAATGTACCAAATATCAATTAATATATGGCAAGCAGTGAGAAAAATAGCGGAAAACTTTGTAATCTATGAATATTTGCTTTAAAGTCCAAGAGGGCCATATTTCTCAGTGAAAAGATGAATGGATTAAAACCAAACTCGAACTTGATCTGTAACATTGGAGGCAAAGTAATTATAAATTATCAAAATAAATATCTGCAAGCAGTGAGAAAAAGGGTCGCGGAAAATGTCATTTATGAAATTGTCTAAAGTCCAAGGGCCTAATCAGGACAAAAGAATGATCTAATTACAACTCGACTTGATCTGTAACTATGGTAGGCAAAGCATGCAACCAATATTCAAATGAATATCTGCACAGCAGTTGGAAAAAAAGTAGCGAAACCCAACGGGGACAGACAGACAGAAAGACAGACGGAAAAACACAAAAGAAGAAAGTTATAGTCCCTCCGGTTACAACCGGATAGGGTACATAAATAATAAAATAATATCACTTGAAACATTCCCTCTGTAGTATGTAACGTAAAGCCAGGTTCAATACATTCAGTGACTTTGATTCAATGAAACGGCCTATGCTCATACTCACAAATGCAAAATAGATTTGGGGTCATTAAAAACCATCAAGAACCATTGGGCACACGAAAAGCTGAAATTTACAGAGGTTTCCTGACATTGGAGATTCTAGTGTGTATCTCCAAATTCGAACCACTGTGCCAATTTCATCACAACTCTGGTTACAGATCTCCTTAGGTAATTGGGGATCAATTTTTTTAAATGAAGGGCTTGGTCCTTTCAAGGGGGAGATAATCACAAAATTGGCGTGGGGTCATTAAAATTTTCAGAACCACCGGGGCCAGAAATGTTACATGAAGGTTCTGATGAGTTGCTTATTGTTTTAACGTTCCTCTTGGAATAGAATAGAAATTAAACAACAAGCATGATAGTTCGCCTTCAATGAGAGCAATGTTTTCATAACATTATCCACGACTGCACATTTGGTTTACGAATAGAAATGATACGTTTTGTAATAAATTTCAATCCGATTGGTCCAGTAGATTACCGGGCGGTATTTGTCGGATAGTGCGTTTGTTATGCAAACGTATCTTTTATTGAGACAAATATGGCCAGTCGGTGAGAATGTTATGAAAACATTGCCGCTGCAACTTAGCCGAAACTCATGCTGTTTGTTTATAATTCTATTTCAACTCATATGGAGACGTCATGCCGGTGAAACGGGTTTGAAAATTTAGCACCTGTGGCTGGCGTACATGGCCTTTGAGCAGGGAGGATCTTATTCGTTTCAACCCTGCTGTGACACTGGACCCTCGGTTTTTGCGGTTGTTTTCCAAAGGACCGCCCCATTTAGTCGCTCTTCCGACAAGCAAGGGGGCACTGAGGATTATTTAACAGATTCCACGGGGTCCTGGACATGGGTGGGTAATTCTCGTTTGTTCAAAAAAGGATAAGGCCACA
>CAJDSM010105677.1:0-12023 GCA_903981925.1 Ostrea lurida
AGATCTATAAAAAACATAGTAGCTTGGATGTAGCATGTTCAAAAACTGTATTATTGTTTCGATGTATCACAACTTTTTCTGTTTTTAAACAATAGTGTACGTATTTAGTAACATTCAAGTATGCATTGTAATATCTAATCATATATTTTACGCGAGTATAAGCTATTTACTACAAAACATTACAAGCTGATTTTGAATTTACTCGCATATAAGGAAATCCGTGACTAAAGTTTATTCCTCTTCCATTTATAGACTTTCATGTTGGAGACACGGCCTCTTTGAGCGTATTTCCGCTTTTATTTACATTTGACCAGGAAGATTGTGGTTTCATTGTTTACCGTTTATTTTGATTTCTTAAAAAACTCTACAAGTGTAAAAAATTCAAAAGATACGGATTATGCTACTTTAACAATTGTTGTACACCTATGCCTGAATGAAGTGTCTTTCTTTGATATCAATGGATCGATCTTTTATGAAATTGGTGATAATTCTTCTCAGAAACATTGCAACAGTAAATGTTTAATTTTTTTACACCTAAGGGAAATCAAATAATGCTTAAGGAATACCTTAATATCGAAAAAACATATCACATTGGATTTTTGTGAACACGCTTAATGCTTGTACATCTTGTATATTGAAGTCAAAAGCCAGATGTAGAGGCAAAGATAAACACATCAATATAGCAATTCCTATAAATACATAACAAGAGTTGACAAACCAGAGTGGGTTCAGTGCCTAGAGAGTAAGCATCCCCTGTTGATCGGATGCATCATTGATTAGATTGGATACCAGAATTCCATTCGAAAACAGCAATTTTCTGATAAGCATTTTTCAATAGACGTATTGCACAACTTAGAAATTGCGATCCACATAAACTATATACTCTGCACTCCAGTCATTTGTTATGCTTTTTAATTACAGTTACTTCCTGAGGCGTTGGATTGAAACTGGTCAGTCTGCTTAAACAGAGAATTGAAGATTACACTATCTAAATGATAGGGTACCTACAAAAGTGATTTTAAACAGGACGCCTGGTTATTATAATTACCCTCTTCCACACTTCACGAATTTTCTACGAGTCCTTTACGAATCTCCGACTCGTGAGTCATCGCAGCATCGTACAATCACCCCTCGGATCCGTTAACAACTCGTCACGCTTCCACACACTCGTTAAGGGATCCGTGAAATTGGGCTAAATTTTTGAATGTCAATTTTTTTTACGATTGTCCACGATTTCTTTCCGTAAATAAACCCGTAATCACTCGAACGATCCTAACTAGGCGTAAACTGTCGCCAAGAACACGTAAACTTTGCTCTACAGAATCGTAGAACACTCGTAAAAAATGTTTTAAACGAATCTTGCGCGTTAGTTACGATATGTTACAGAGTTGTTTACCTATTTACGAACCCTAATATATTACGATTTTTGGTCGGATTATCAATCGAAATTACGATTGTTCAAGTCATTAAGAGCACTTTAGTATATGACACGAATTATTTTACTAGTATTTGGGCTAGTGAAACGAGCAGTTGTAGAAATTTGCTATACAATTTTAATCTGTCCATTCTGTCCAAGTAATGTCAGTTGTCGAATGATTATCATACCAATTCGAACACTTGATTCAAAAGCGCACACAATCGTAACTAACTCCCAACTATTCTGTAACAGCCGTTATCAACACGCTAAATCGTATGTACACGTAAAGCTATAGTAAATCTTACTTCTTATAGTACTCGTAATAATCCTAAAAAGCTGTTAAAATTCGTAAATTGCTCTACTTTCCGTGTTCACTCGGAACAATCGTATTTTTTTTGCCGCAAATACATCGCACAGAACTTCGTATAAACCTAAATGGGCCCGTAACACTTAGATCACTCTGAAATACCTCCTTGTATAATGTCTGAAATCGTAGCCATCCGCAGTACTTTTACGGATTTCGAGATACGTAAGATCCGTAATAAAAATCCGTGAGTGTGAATGCAGCTGAAATTAAAAAATTTCTAGGCTAAGGTCACTGCGATATACATACAGTATTACAATGTGAAGCAAAGATACGAACAGTGATCATCTCCGTAAGTCAAAATAAATACAAAAACCAAGAGTTTGGCAAAAATACGGACCCCTGACAATACCCAAAGTAGATCAGGTGCCTAGAGAGTAAACATGTAAAAATGTTAACATTCAAGTTACTCGAATTGTAGTAATAATACTATTATAATAATATCAATCCAGAGTTAGAATGTTAAGAAATACAATATCATTTTTAATATTTAGCAGAACTCGCATTCGAAAGAGGTTTTTTCAGTCCTTTTCTCCTATTTTAAAAGTTTAAATTTTATTTATTTACGATGATTAAACAAATAGTTTTTTTACCTTATAGTGATGCCCTGATTCGGACTAGGCAGTAAGAGGCATGACGGAGTTGAAATTGGCTAACCCAAAGGGAATCCACATTGCGAACAGCGAATCAATAGCAATACCGATCCCGAATTGAACGGATTGCAGTTTT
Organism: Ostrea lurida; assembly: GCA_903981925.1. Lineage (NCBI taxonomy): Eukaryota > Metazoa > Mollusca > Bivalvia > Ostreida > Ostreidae > Ostrea > Ostrea lurida. Next base: position 2,511 of record CAJDSM010105677.1, read on the forward strand.
GCATTTGGATTCCAAATAGCATACAAATCATTACCAAAAGATACGCGCTGGATTCCAGTAATTGCTCTACCAAGCCTATAATTACTTTCTAAATAAACAACAGCTATTAAAGAGACCCTTCATAGATACGTCCACTACATGTTCAAGAAATGTTTAAACCGGCAATTTATAATGTGGACTCTTCAGAAACTTTAAAGATCTTGTGCAAAACCTTTAAAGATAGCAAGAATTGTCTAAATTTTCTGAGATGGAGGACGTTATATTTCTCCACACTTTATGCAACAAATTCCTTGCGTAAATTAGCCGTTTGCAGATAATAGATAATTGCATATTGAATTAAGACTGCACCAGGAAATACGAATATTCTGGTCGTTGAGAAACAATACGCATTTTGTTAGAAAACACCTATCGCCACACAAGTACCTAAGTACAGATATTAAGGAACATCTGGTTTCTTAATGTAAAAGCATAAGATAACGAATCCATGATCAACTCGTAAGTCCTGAAGAAATACAAAAACAAGAGTTGGCAACTCACGACCCCTGGACACAGCAGAGTGGGACCAAGTGCCTAGGAGGAGTAAGCATCCCCTGTTGACCGTCACACCGCCATAGCCCTTCTTGATCAGTAAACGAAACAATAAAAATATTATATGTAGAAATATTAATGCTTTGCTTGTTTGTTATAGTATAATATTAATGTTACTGCTTTGGAGACGTGTCTTCCAACAAATCCTGGTATTCTTATAGACTAATTGTGCCCCCTTTATTGCAGACTATATTTTTATATTCATATAGCAGAAATTGTTCAAAAAATGTACGGAATAAAAATAAATTAAAAAAATTGCGTGTTCACATAGATGTTTGATCAACCTACCTAAACATTATTTGATACTCGATAAATTCTAAACCTACTTCTAATATTTATATAGAAATCTGTGATAATTTTCATGTTGTTATGATGTATGTTTATATGATTTCATGTCAAGCTTAGACCCACAATGTGAACTTTTGCATCAACTACATTGTGCAATCCTATCTTAAATAAATAAAGTTTATTATTTATACTCTTTTCAATTAAACATCATTATTTTTATTGAGCCATATTAAGGATGTTGTAGGCTGAGCTTTTTGAGAAAACTCGCAGACCTAATAACGGAGTATTTATTGAGTTCAACTACTGACCCCATCGTGCAAACATATTTACACATTTACAACTGAACCCATGTCCAGTTGAAAATTTTGTGTCAATTCAGATTTTGAAGGTTTGTAGGGACTATTTTTTGTGGCGGAAGATTTGAATTAATCAAAAAGGCATGATTCTTACATTTCTTATTTTCACCCAATATACCTTCTATTTTATAACCCCTATTAGATATTCAGTTTTAAAATAATATACAAGGAGATGACTTGACTATTAAATATTGTTATTCATTAATTTTTTTGAGATTTTTCAAGACAGAAACATTATTCTTAAAAAGCCAATCATTTACTTACGGAAATTTTGTTGCCAAAAAAGCAGTATTTGCCATATTTTAAAAATTGACCGAATCCTATCTTTTTAATTCCATTTTGAAATTTAGACAAGATACGAATATTACTGAACTTTCAGAAATTACACACTCTAAAATGTATTTTTACTCTGAAATTCGATTATCATGAGTTTGCCGTTTCAAGTGCAGAAAAGGGTCATATATTCTTACAAGTATTATATCTTTTTTTTATTGATTGTAAGAAAAAACATTTATATATCTATTTCAATGTAGTGATTGATTGTATCCTTATGTTTCGTTTATCACCAACAGACAAAGGAGTTTAAAGGAATAAATCTTGAGCAAATTTAAGTGCAAAAAGTATGTTTTAAACACGGTAGCTCAAAAACAGCATGAAACCCAAAATTTTTCTTTTAATTTCCCATATTATCTTTTAAGATAGAATCAAAATATATTCCCAAAAAAATTCTATACTTAACCTCACCTTAGAACCTCTTTAAGTCTGACAATCTTCTCATATGCGATATTACTTTTAAAATTTGACTCTAATAGCAAGACAACAAATTATTGACAAGCATGATGATTTTAACTCCTTCACGTCCTTTTATGTACAATGTACACTATTCACCTGGTTATGGTGTGTTATTCCAGTAGATTCTATACACAAGAAGCATGCCATAATACACAAGAGTCTTGTAAAACAGGTCACTACTAAAAAAGTTGATGTTGCAGGCAAAACGAATCTTCATTTCAAGTCTTCATTTTACATTCTACGGTCGCTTTAATGACCTTGTTTGGCGATTACAAATTCCACTTAGTCAATTGTGACTGATTTGTTTCATCCTTGTTATACTGTCATTTTCAGGATTGCAACGAGTTCACGGCTATTTGTTTGGATGGCGGCGGGCGTCATAAATTAGTTTCCGGACAATAACTCAAAAGTTTACATTCTGATTCAATTGACATCTTGGGATATTTTGCATGTAAGTGAAGAGAAACTATTATTTTCGCAATCCGTCAAGGTCAGTGTACAGTGCCGAAAACTCCGCAAAATCTTAAATATAGGTTTCCGGACGATAACTTCAAACGTTGACTTCTGATTTCCAATTGAAACTTTTGGTATTGTCGGCATATCAGTCGAGAGAGAATTCGGCCAAGTCAAGTCATAGTGCCAAAACCACTTCGAAAAAAATCGAAAACATGGTTTTCCGGACATTACTCCAAAACGCTACTTTACAAATGAAGACTGGAATCTTGTTTATATCAATGAGTTTGAACACTATTTAGATGCGTAAAAATCGTCCAAGGTCAAAGTCACAGTGACCAAATATACTTTGAAACAATATCGAGGCAATAATTCCAAATTTAATTTGATTCAATTAAACTTTGGGATATTGTTACTCATCAAGGAGTTAAAACCCTATTATTTGGAAAAATCCTCCAAGCCACGGCCTCGTGGTTACCTGTACGGCGATTTTAATTCACTATCATAACTCGAAAACATTTTGTTAGACATGTAAACAAAGTGTGTAGTTACTACTTCTATAACTGTAGCAAGTATAGCCTGTGGCCTCATAGCTCACCTGTACGAACCGATATTAATGTCACTATTCATAACTCTTTTGAATGGAAAACATTTTGTTAGAACATGTAAAACAAAGTGTGGTGTTAGTTTTGCCAGTCTATCGAACCTATCATAAAGGCTGCAGGCGTAATCCCACCTGTAAACGATTAGTGTTGCTCAGACAAAAAAACTTCGAAATATTTACTGCAACTCGCTATAGCATCTCTGTCAGTCTTCTGATTTTCGTTATTATATTTGACGAACATGTTACTTTGAATAAGGGGAAGACATTCCTCATACGCGGAGTTCTAAGAGAAACGGGATGTGTAGTTAAGACAGTCCAAAACCAATCCTCCGATTTTGACATTGATCTGAAGACCACCTGGTATGGTCCTTACATTCATGCACCATCAGCGATTATTCAGGTACCTAAATATATCAAGTCAAGGAACCTTGTTAAGGGTTTGCTTGGGGGTTACTTTAGAGACATACAACAGAACTCATCATCTGTCTAAATCCAAATTGCTTTGGTATCCAGGTATTCTAACCTTTTATGTTGAAAGCGTCATTTCATCAATAGAGATACACCATAGATGTGCAGCATGTATTGATTCGGTCCGGAGACTAGAGGCATTGTGTTCACTCACGATAACCTCTGAAGGGGCAACATCATTCCAAATTGGAAATATCACAGGCGAGGTTGTATGATTGATTGATGATTGTTATTTAGGTCCCTCTTGAGAATATTTCACTCATATGGAGACTCCACCATTGCTGATAAGGCTGCAATTTAGGCATGTGCTCGGCGCTCATGGCCTTTAAGGTGGCCCACACATCGGGAAAAGTTTCTCAAAACGCACCGATATATTTAATTATGAAAGATATGATGATATATAATATTAATACATGCGAAAAAAAAAAAAAAAAAAAAAAAATAAAAAAAAAAAAAAAAAAAAAAAAAAAATAGGGGAAAATATGAACTTGAATACAAAAACATGATTTTTAAAATTTCTCGCACTTGATAGACAAAATCCCTGGCGGATTCGAACTCGGACCTCGGGTTACCAAACCGTGGCGTACCTAATCTGAGGCTATGCAGTTAGACAATTATATCGATCGAAACAAAACACTTCCAAGCTATTTTCGCCATCTTGTGACGTTTGTTATAAGAGTACAACTAGTTAGTTGCTACCTTAAGCAAGGAGGGATCTTCATGTGCCTACTGCTGTGGACACGGGACGTCGGTTTTTGCGTCACATCCGAAGGACCGCCCCTTTTAGTCACCTTTACGACAAGCAAATTGCTGAGAACTATTTTAACCCGGGCCCCCAAGGAACCAGGCGCGAAATGTAGGCATCTGCCCCCCTACCTTACTGACAAAATAAAAGAGTTTATGATTATTTGTCATTTCCCACAGCCACATAATAGGAATAATCCTTTTCAGATAAAGGCAAAGATAAGAACAGTGATCAATCTCGTAAGTCCAAAAATAAAATACAAAAAACAAAAGTTGGGCAACAGACCCTGGACACACCCGATGGAAGGACAGGTGCCTAGGAGATAAGCATCCCTGTAGACATCATCAACCACTGTAGCATTGTCTTATCAGTAGACGTAGTAATCCGTAAGTCAAGATCAGTGTGTTGAAAATATCGGCTTAACATTTCTATGAAACATATCAGACAGCATTTTGTAAATTAAATCTTATGAACAACCAATAGAATTTGCAAAGTCGGCTAAAGGCGTGGGATGTGAAAAGGCATGCAAATCAACCAACCTTGTTAGTTTAGGTAGCTTGCCTCGATTCAAAAACTGATCATACGCCAGGAACAAGCCTCTGCATATTCTAATTAAGTTGAAAGCATACAACACTCATATGACAAGTGACTGATGAATATGCCTACATAAGTATGGAAGATTGACGATGGAGAAGCTGAAATCATCCTTCTGTCAATAAAGTGATTTTTAGTTTGCCAGTAATTGTCAAATTCAATAAATATCCAAGTACACAAGCAGACGTGAAAGACTGCTGGTGTCTTTATATTCTAGACTCTTGGATTATATTGAACGAATTATGAAATGAAAATCATTATATCATTAATCGGACAAAGCTTCGTCAAATACAATTGTATATCAAATGTCGAACTTAAGGCACCCGAGAGGAGACTTCTTCTTTCATGTTAGAAGCTTTTGAATGAATTCTGCCCTCCATAAGAATATAAAAAATATGTCACTAAAAGGAGCACAACTTCGTGCCCATCGGGAATCCAACAGACTGTTGGAATACCTGATCCAAAATACCAAAAATATTGTCAATGAAGAACTCCAGCATTGCTTTATATCAACTTCAGAGACATTGGCGTTAGAATTAGAGTGGAATTTAAACAAACTAATTTTTTGAAAGGCTGAACACTAGATAATGAATATTTCCTTTCTCCTATTTTTAGCTACCTGAACCGAAGGTTCAAGTGAGTCTTTTCTATAGCCTTTTGTCCGTCGTCTTCGATCTGTCTGTGACTCGTAACTTGGTTAGCATATTTCGAACTCTGTCTACCATAGAACCACTGGACCAAAATTCAAACAAAACTTGATACAAACATCCTCGTAAGTAAAGAGGATTCCAAGTTTTAGTTCAAGATAAGATCATGAGAAGCCCCTATCCTTTCAAGAAGGAGGGAGGATTATAATAATCACGAAAAAATGTGCAAAATATAGGTGGTGGTCATTTAAAATTCTTCTCCATAAAGCACTACAACTGGTAGAAGAGAGCTAGTCAATCATAAATTATTATAATCATCTTCCCAGATATAATGGAGATCTTAAGTTTGTTCAAATCATGACCTCCAGAGGACGATGATGGCCAACAATACGGGATCAATAAGTTTTCATGTCAATATTATATTGTGAGAAATCTTCATCAAGAACCATGGGCAGGCAGAAAAGCTGAAATTTATATGACAGCTTCCTGATATATGGAAATTAGTAAAGTTTTTCAATTCATTACACCTGGGAAGACGATTGAGGCGCACAATAGGGATCAATTTTAACAATGTGAATATATAAGGAAAAATCTTAAAAATCTTCCCTGGAAGAACCACTAAGACCAGAAAAATGGCTTTGATTTTATATGAATAGCTCTCCTGATATTTGATCAAGTTTATTCAAATCAGATCCCTAGGGTACGATGGGCCGCAATAGGGGATCAAATTTCACATGCAAAATATATAAGGGAAAATCTTTTTTAGAGACCATGCACCAGAAGTTGGGTACGTATTTATCTTGAAAGTCCTGATACGGTAGTAGGTTCAATTTTTCAAATCATGGACCCCTGTGGTAAGGGAATCGGCCACAATGGAGGCCAACGTTTGATATGGTTATCATGGGAAATGTTTTTAAAACCTTCTTCTGAAGAACTCAAGTGTAATTTTGTCAAAAATGAAGCGTCATTATATAGTGAAATCGTAGTTGTTCAAATGGTGACCCCTGTGATCAGGATGGGGCCACAAAGGTGACCAAAATTTTACGTAGTGTATATAGAGAGAATATCTTTAAAATCTCCTCTCAAAGAGTTGTTTTCAGTTGTAAAATTAACATGGAAGCACTCAAGTGCTTTAAATGAATACCCCCCACCCCCACCCGGTCAAGATGGGGGCCACCAAAGGGATCAAAGTTTAGAGTCGAAACTGTTCTAACACAGGATGGCTACATATCGTTAAACTATTGATAACAATATATTTGTTTCATCCTTGTATTGCCAAGTCCTTAACATATGTGGAGGGCCCTTGGGGTCATGACTTCCCCCCTCCATTTTCAAAATGAACTAATATTTTTGAAAACTATTGAGATCCCCACCCTCAAACCATACATTTCCTTTTTCCTCGTATTGAGACAAGTTCATTGACAATCATAGTAATAGTAATAGTAATATCTCATTTTTACGAGGTGACACCTCGTTATGTCAAAATGGCTCACAGTCGAATTCCAACGATTTTCATTTTATCAGTTTTTAAAAATATTACAACTCTTACAACTCAACTCCCAGAGGAAAACGAAAAATAGCAACTTTACACTGAGATATTATATAGGATTTGCCCTGTTCAATTTCAAAATGAGGTAGAAAATAGCAGATTTCTGATTTGTTTACTTTTATTCATGAGCTATAAAAATATAGTTCATTGGGAAATACAGTGATTTCTTCCTATCAAAATGGAAACCCTCAGTTTAACAGCATTGTTTTGTAACCCACTTTATCCAACAATGAAAACCAATTACAGTATCTATGCAATGTAGGTATTCATCCGATAGCTAGTTTTGTGTTGAAAGAGAGTGTGCGGAGACGCAGAGCATTATGGGTAGTATGGATTGAAATTTTGACGGTACCACCAATCTAATTGTACTAGTAGCTAATTTAATTAAGCGTGATATCTGAAAAATGATGACTTATTCTGAGACACCCAATATCACATCCTGTTGTATGTATAGTCATAGATAAGTCAGATATCTATTAGAAACACACTGCTCCTTAAGGTAGATATCTAAATATCGATGGGATATTCTGATACTTGATATCACTTCTCGACACCTGTATAGTAACAAATTCGTCAGATATGTACTATAAACTCTGAGTTCGTGATGTTTTAGTTGCATTTTCAATTCCCTGGTACCTGGAATGGATCATTTCTTTAAGCGTGATATCTGAAAATTGGTGGCATATCAAATGTGTAAATTTCTTCATATCTGTATGAAATTTAGATGGAAAGGTTTATGATTCGTCATGTATTTGCATTGCCGTTGGGTACTGGGGAACTGTATATGAGCTTGAACCTTTTGAATTAGGGATTGTTGATTTTGGCCCCGATCTAATGAAACCCGATATTACCGATCTAATTCAGTGACGTCATTGATACAGTGACCGAAACCACATGTTAAGAAATAACAGCTTCCGCATCAGTGTTAGAACTGCCAAATGATACAGATCTTCGGGCTAGAATTTGTGGTTGTCGCAATCAGTGAAGGTTTAAATTCTTATATAAGTCACCATACTTTAGTTACGTATGTATAGGATTGATTGATTGATTATTTATTTGTTTTTCGTCCCGTGGAGAATATTTCACTCATATTGGGCCATTACCATTGCCGGTTATGGGCTGCATATTTAGACCTATGCTTAGCACGTATGGCTTTTAGCAGTAAAAGTTCTTTTGCATGCCACATCTTTTGCGACACGGGACCTCCGTTTTTAATGTCATATCCGAAAAACCCGTGATTCTCACTTCTAAATGCCGAGCTCTTGGCGAAGTAGCAATCACTACTAGTACCTATTTTAACGCCTTAGGTTTGACGCTGCATAAATATAGGAAATCAATGTTCTAATCCCAAGTTCGAATGCTATAGAAAATCTATAATACCAACCCACTTTTGGTAATACTGCATCACTATAGCAAATTGGTATAATTTTTAATTAAAAAACTGCAAAAATTGTTTTAATTCAAGCCAGTTGTATTAGATTTATGAAATATTTGAATTGTATTTTATTGAATACTAGAATTGGTTTACGCGTTGAATAGAAAGCACACATGAAAATAATTATTTTCACTCATTTGTACATATCGCACTTTGGGGTTTTGTTTTTTATTGTTTTGTTTTTGTTTGTTTGGGTTTTTTTGGGGGAGGAGGTGTTTGTTTTTATCATCATTATTATTCTGTTTGTTTGTTTGTTTTTGGATTTTATTTATGCCGTTGACAAATTTAAACTTAAATGTATGTAAGTTATATCTTCCACCATTATCAATGGTTTGTTGGCAATGTTTCGATTCCACCGTGAAAAAACTAGACGGAACACACTACATGCACTACAAAGGTTGGATTCAACGAACAGTATTTAAAGAGCCCACCAAATAAAGTCTATTCAGTTACAGTTCAAATACGTATTGATGTATTGATTGTATTCATTTCCAATTGTGATGACAGGCCGTGTTTCTTAATGTATTTAAATTAACACATGCATTTAAATGCATTGAAATGTCTTTTTTTTTCATTTTGAAACTCGCAAGCGCCAAAAACTAGACAGACAATGAATTAGGCTGGGTCGGTAGAGGCAAAATGAGTGTGAACTGGATTGTTACAATAACTGTTTTCTTTATAATAGCAGGTGAGTTCAATATAATTTAAAAAACTGAAGCAGACTATTACGTGTACATAAAGTTGGGTTTCAGATCAAATACTCTTCTTTCTGGAAACTTCCTGTTTGGTAATGGGTTGACTGAACTGAGATCATTTTGATGTACCGTATTTAATTGATAATTGCCGTTTTTATAGGGTGCAGTGTGTTTGATGTATATACAGTATGTTTCTCTTGATAAAGACGCGGCTTGCGTCGAAAACTTTTAAAAGTTTTAAAAATCGTGGGCCTATTTCAGCAGCTGTACAGTGATGCCTATAGTTAATCGGCCTTGAA
>CAJDSM010105707.1:473-12614 GCA_903981925.1 Ostrea lurida
AATCACTTAAATGAACAGAAATTGTTTCGTTATAGTTGAGAGAATTCTCTCTTATTCTCTGCTCCACCATTCTTCCAGAAAAACGTCATCCAAAGCTCTCTTTTTTAACAAATTAGACTCGAAATTTGATTGTTTAAATAGATCCAAACCTCGATTTCTTTTCTGCTATTACATACTTTTGAACGTTCAAATTTTGCAGATTTGATATTAGGAAAACAGTTTTTGGAATAACACCCTCGCCTGTAGAAAAATTATTTTCAAAATCTCGTGTGGTAAATATATACAAATACAAAAATGAACTTTGACTGAAGATACTAGAATAATAAACTGTTTTTTAACTATGTTTTTAATAAAAATTTTGCGGTTTGGCGCTCCCCCGGGTGGTAAGGTTTGGCAACCCACTTTCCCGGTCCACCATATAACCCCCTCCGAACAATACGTTTAATGAATAACATTATAAATCGGGAAAAACCCCCCAAAAAACTTACATTTTATAACTCACCATTTAGTTAAAGATTATTAAAAGTAATGGCAGAAATACTAAAAAATTCAACCTAAACGTAACTGTTTTTATATAAATTTAAGGCTTGTTCCACGAACTTAACGGACTCAAGACCCTCTAATATAACGATATAGTAAGTAAAAGTTGTTGTGCAGGGCACACGGGAGTTTCCCCCCCCCCCCCCCCCTCTCATCTCTCTCTCTCTCTCTCCTTCTTCTATAATGCCGCACAAACAGACTTTGAACGATTTTTATGGAATGCGTATTAACATTGCCCCTAACGTTGACAATCGGTAATAACAAACAATAATAAAAGTGCATTCATCGTTTAATGACATTGTGCATAAATTGTGTTCATTTTTTTTAGTTTTTAGAACACACCTGTATAGCCCGTTTTTTTCACAATTCCCAATTACGGGTTAGTCGTCTGTGTAAGAATTACTTCAGAGGCGTAGACTCTGTATATATTTTTGATTCAACGGGGGTATGGGGGGTCCATGTAGAATATAAAGAATAAGAAAATCGATTTTTATAAACTCTACTGACAAGTGTTTGGTGGGTGAGTATAGCATAAACCATCTAAATATAAAACCACTAAGAAAAAGACGCGGGGGTGGTCTTTTGAAAGCAAACACCACTACTGAGTTATACAGATTTCTCGGGAGGTGGAAGCAAGAGATAACAAGATAAGAGAAAAAACGCATGAAATTTGAAGTGTTTGAGGGGGGGCGGAGGGGCAGACGATCTAAATTTCACAGGAAAGGTCGGAGGGAGGGGCAAAACCCCTTCAACCCAATAATGTATTTTATAGGGCACCGAGGGAGAAAAAAATAGTACTTGGACAAAAAAAAAGAAGGGAAGAAAGGGTCAGGGAACAATACTTTTTGCGCAGCCCCCGCCCCCCCCCCACTTTTTGAAAGGGGTGGAATGTTGGCTTCCCCGCACACCCCCTCGTTGATCTCCTTTTCCAAGTATGTACTTTATATTAACATGCTCCGTCTTGCCCACATACTTATTGACAGTAACAAATACCAATATCTCGTTTAATGATTCATTTCTGAAGTTAGGAGAAGGGAAAAAACGATAAGATTCGACGAGCTGGGATTATTAATAGAACTTCTATTTTGTACCTCTTCCGCCCCCCCCCCCACCCTCGCCACCCCCCCCCCCCCAGTCCACACATCCCTCCCACATCGCTCTCTCCCACCTCGTCATCAGGCTCCCTCACCACTGGCCCCTCTACCCTCCGCCCCCGCCCCCCCTCATCCACATGTTTCCCCCCCCGACGATTCGCTTATGCGCAGCGACGCCTCTCCCTTCCACTGGGACAACCCGGGCACGTCCCGCTCCTTCCACCCCCGCGCTCGTCGCCTACCCCCCCCCCCCCCCCGAACAGACCACTCGCCACCTCCTACCTCTTTGTCCTCCTTCGACTCGTGCACCCCCCATCCCCCCCGACGTTCGAGTTCCGAACCACCCCTCCATCTCCTCCGCCAACGCATCACCCGCCTCACGCTTTATAAACCCCCACTAGTGCCACGTGCACCTCGCTGTCCCCACGCTCCCCCCCAGCAACTCTCCAAAAACATCCGCCCGCCCCCCCTCCCACCCCCCCCCCAGTCGCTCCGCCTACCCCCCACCATCCGCTCCCTCTTTCTTTCAACCCCCACTCTCCTCGCCACCTCCTCTGCTCTCCTCCCCGCCTTCCAGTATGTTTTTAGTATCGTGGACAGTACTTGTTTATATTGATTGTATCCGTCACCATACATTGTTAAGGATAATACAATACATTAATTCCACATGGTGTTGTTAAAAGCTTTTGGTACTACAAGTGAAATGTCGTAAAAACGCGTCTACACTCTGAGATGTGTGTATAATTTGTATGGAAATGTTAAACAGCCTCTTATATATTTTTTGTGTTCTTAAAAAAAAAAGTTATATTCAATTAAGGTATCATTGCTTAGGCTTATTATGTGATTTCCACCTTTCGGAAATGAATTAATTTGGAAAAAACTCATACATCAATCTCTAATCCGCTCCAATTCGTGCTATTCATTAGTTCCATCTTTTTCGTCCCGGGGGAATTTTTTGCAAGCCTTTTGGCTGGTTTGTCTAAAAACATTTTCTGAAAGTGTCTCGGGAGAAAGGTTGTAGCTTTTAACATTCACTAAGTGATGGTTGGTTGTCTTGGACCAAACTATCGAATGGAAGGGGCAGTAAAAACCCCCGGGACTGTGCACCGCCAAATCCTACCATTTAATAAAGTTCTTAAAGAATCTTGCTAATATCTCTATACCATGGGGATATTTATTAAAATACACAAAGAAATTGTTAGGGATCAAAAACTTAAGCTCCATGTTCCAAATATCTTACCTAAGTCCTTAATATGTCGCGCAGATAAAAGCTCATTTCTCGCCCATCCCAATTATTTAATCATGGTAGTTGCTTTTAAGACGCCCCACCCCCCCCCTCCCCTTTTCGTTTTTGTGTTTGTTCTTTTACTTGAGAAACTACATATCGTTTGTCCCACCTTAAGCTAGACCACCACCCCGCTTCTCAGGTTGTATATTTCTTTCTAATATACTAATCCATAGATAGTCGGGGGAATAATTTTTAGCTCAATACCCATTTAATTTTAAAATAGATTTTGGGGGTTTCCTTTTAAATATGTCATAAATTTATACCCCCCCCCCCCACTCGGGCCCCAACTACTCTCACATTATTTTACGTATCCGCCACTTGTAATTTATTAAATATTCTACACTATAATGTTGTTGGCACAGTCTAATCTATAATTTAGTGATTCATTTCCCAGGAGTGTTTTGATTTTAAAAAATAGCATAAGTGATTCGGAATTAAAAATTATTCAAATAAATGCTTTTTCAAATCGAATTATGATAGCGCGTATATATATACCTTCCCCCGTTATACTATATATTAACATGATTCTTTTGTCTATTGAGTCCCTCATCCGGTGAACTGCTTGGTAAACTTTGGATGTCCACATCTACTAGTAGACATGTCAGGTTGTCAACTTCGCTCTCCAAAGGAACCAGGAGCACTTAAAACAAATGCCCTCTGTTACAGGGGCATTTCTTCTCAATGTTACTACATACTTTAGTTTTCGTTATCGATCCGCAGACGCGCGCAGCGGGTTAACAACCGATCTCACTGATTTTAGTTGATTTTTGTGTTTAGAACGATCTTCGCACAAACATGAGGGAGAGAGGGAGTTCTTTGGGTTTTTTGGTGTTTCGAAAAATTGACTTTATGATAACGGTGTAAAAGGTTTCTGAATAAAATGATAAGAGAAATATGTATAAAGAAAAGTATTGATATAGTCATAGTTAATCACTCAAAAACTCACCATTTCATATTTGTATAACACAATATAACTTTCAAACGAAAAATTATTAAAATGGGAATTTACGATTACTTTATAAACGACGTGTTTACAACAAATTACTCCCCGAAATGACATTGTGCCTAAAACATTTATGAAGGTCAGAGAATGATTTTTAGAAAAATGAATAGATATAAAACAGAGATTTAGTTGTGTGTCCAATTGAACTCGAGTGGCTGCAGCTTTCCAACGATATAGGAACATAATCGATTATCCAGGAATAGGATTTATGGAATTTATCAGGTTTTTAGGTAATATTCCAACCTTTCGCAAAATTCTGATTTGCTTTCAATTTATAGCCATTCCAAGGGAAATTTGATTATCGAGAGTAAGTGCACTCCTACCTGTTGTACACGAGACTCGTTCCATTTGCTAGTTTACTTAGATGCATGTCTGATTTCTTGGACTAGTTTCTTGACATTCAAAGTAATCATCAATTTGCTCCATCGCGTGATTCAGATTCATTGAACGGTGCCCACCCTTTTACACCTCTATGTTCGGAAGCATTCCCGATTGTCTTTTGTCAGAATTTCAAGCTTTGCCTCTGCAATTTGCCTGATGTAAAGGCATGGGCGTGGGAGTTTTATGATTTCACGTAGAGGGATCACGATGGATCGAGTAACTTATTCCCCGGAGACAGCCCATATTCTCGAGGCATGTTCTCTCAAGGTTCGTCTCTCTGTATGTTTCGCTTTGGGAATGATATATACATATCCAGGAGATATTTAAAAATTTTTTAGGCTGGGCCGATATGATGCTTTGCATCAAACTTGTCGACTTTAATGTACCAATGTTGTTACTTCTCATGAAACTTAATCGTGAAAATGACCAAATCAGACGATCGTGTTTTCCACATCCCGTCACCGAACGGCAATTAATTGGAACCGGACAGGCCTACTCGGGAAACTAATCGTGAAGGAACAAAAGAAACGAAGAGTTTACAGCCCTATTTGTCTAAGATTCTGTCCACTCGTACACATAGGTAAAACAGTATCTTGATTTATTTTTGCGTTGGGAATGGGACTTGCGTTTGCATGAATTGGAAGCAACTGTTTACTATAGTAACATCAACCTAGTTACACGACCCGGGGTCGATTTTTTTCTTTAAAGTTGTTTTCCTGTATGTTAAATTAATATAGTTTCAATTTATTAAGGATTCCATTTCTACACCACAGAGTCCATTTCTTTGGAAAACTTACACGACATCGAGTGTTTTGCGCACGCAAAATTAGAGAAAATTTGTATGCCACTTAACAAGGGCATTTCTTGCATAGGGTCTTCCCTTACATCTCTGTCATATAGTTCTTCGGAATAAAGCTATCGAATAAACTCGACTAGAAATTTACTCATGTTTGAACATTCCCTAATAAAGATAAGCAAATTTTAAAGATTCTTTTGATTATTCGATTTCCAAGGCAGAATGTCTTAGTTCCAGTTAAGAGGCTTTAATTGCTTTGTGCAAAGTAAATTTGTGGATTCGGCAACCTTTACATAAACGTTTAACAACCCACAAAGTTGTAGTATTTAGAAAATTTGCCCTCTTTGGCAAGCTTTACCCCAGATAACAGGCACTTGATCTATAATGTTCAAGTATCCACCGCCATTACATTCTGGTAAGAATCATCAATTAATGTTCAGGTAAAATTTTTGGATTTTTCTTACCCAATTAAAAATTCTAAAATCATTTGACCTGTACTTTATTTCTGAAAGCAAAAGCTCAAACAACACAATTTAGCTCATCAGTCGCGACGCCTATCAAATAAATTGAGAGAAACATACACACCAGTCGTTTCTAATACTACAAGGTCGAACAAAATAGATATGGAAGTATTTTGGGTTAATTAGTATGAATTGATTTAAAACGATGAGCTGGATCAATGCATGGAAAAAATTGCACAATAATATGGAAAATAGTTGACGAGTAGAGAAGCCTGACTCTTTAAAGCGCTCCTCTGCAAATTTGTCATATAAATGATTATGTACGTTTCTAGTTTGCTGTTAATGCAGTGTTATTGCAATATAAAAAATTTTGTCAACAGTACGAAGCAGACAGTTGAATACTTCTGGATGTCTTATTTCTAGTCGCACACAGCGCTTGGGATTTTCGTGATGTTGATGACTTAGATATATTGAAGGTACATACATTGTAATCAGATATTTCTATTGAACCTTTACGTGTACATAACAAATATCAGTATTTCTATTACGAACTTTCTTAAGAATTTAAACAGATATAATTTAAATTTCTATAATGAATCAAAATACTGTGAGAATAAAGATATTTTAGAATGTTAAAAGAAAGAAAAGGGAAGTTTTTTCTCTCTCTAGAACATTGAAAAACCGTTTTCGATCATCAGCTCTAACAATTGGTGATGAAAATAGAGATCCAAGGAAATTTTTCATCTCCATGTATAGTTAACAGGCTAGTCGTAGCTATTACCACTTCATCTTTTCGTAGCGAAATAAAGCAAAGGGATGCCCATTGTTCGATCTCAGTGGACATAATCTGTTTCGAATCAATCGAGGATAAGCTAAATGTAGATACCTTCTATAAACTATTCCCTTTATGTCAATCAACCTAGTGACTGGAACCAATCAGAAAGCTAATGTGAATCAAGGATATACAATTCTGCCATCTCACCAAATAGTATACCTCTCCATTTATTAAAAACCATTCATGGATGACTCACATCGGTGTTAACAAAAACAAGAACAGGAAAGCTCAAATATCGTGATACTAACCAAGGCCACAAATTCGTGCCAAATGGGCAATTCCAACAGAACAGTGAAAGACCTTTCTCTGGGGGAAAGATGTTCATTGTACGCATCAAGGACACTCTCTTATCGTCATGACCTAACATACAATAAAATCAAACACTTCAACTGATTTACTGTCAGTTTCATAAGTAACTACCAATGTCAACTGCAAATCCAAGGATCTTTCATGTAGCTATATAAACTTGTTCATGATCCAACAGAAAAAGATCTTTGCCTGTAGCCACCTTGGTTTAGTTTACATATGTCTCACTTGCTCTCTTAAATTAATACATTTACCTTTGTTAAAATGGCGAGCTCTTGTTCAGTAATACCCTGTACAGAGTTCACAGGAGTATCGTTACCCATAAGTGTATGGTATCACACCATGGTAACCCTTATTTTAACGCATATGTTTCTAGTTGGAAAAAAAAAAAAATTTCCTGAAAATCAGTATATTACAAGACTAATAGCTCCAAAATACATTTGCATCAAAACTCTCGGTGTATAGATGTGTTTTTTACCATGCTCCTAAGTCTGCAATTCCTTGCCTAGATGGGTATGCAGAAAAATGATAGCCCACGACATTTTTTCTCAATTGTTTGTTCCGGCAAACGCACTACCTCCAAACACGTGTTTTCCACGTGTTTGTAAACAGTCTCGCTGGGCGCCCCTCGCCTTAGCACAGAATAATAGTTCCTTGTAAAACAAATGTGAATATTTTTCATAGCAATAACTATTAGGTATTCCTTCACTCCTAGGGTGGTTACAACATTTAAGAGAAAAAATTTAGGGGAAATGAATAAAAATCGCGCCACGGAAAAAATACTCTTTTTAGGTCACTTCTGTTAAATCATTGATGAGAATACAAAATACGTATCATAAAGTTCAGTGTTGATTGGACAATACCGGTGACCATATATGCGATTGGTGCCGTGTACAGTGCTGTGATACCTTAAATGCTAGTTGCATTGAGTGATGTCTTTAGAATGAACAGCGAAATAGCATGATGAAAAAAACAAGTGATTTAATCGAAACCTATCTAGATTCTCCCTTGTTACTTTTTGCAATATGTACTAGATTCTATCAAGCACAATAAAACGCTTATAGAAGTCTTAGTCAAGATATAACATAGAGATAACAAAACAGTTTCGTTTTTGGCGTTTTGTGTCATGGCTTTACTTTTGAAATAAATTTGAGAATAGACTGTTCATACAAAATTACCAATATCAATGACAGTCAATGGAACAATTCAATGAATGAACTATTGCAGCATTAAAACGGAATACGATGCAAAATTTTTTTAAAATCGGTCAAGATAATGGACCAAATACGCATAATGTTCATAATTAATGACAGATCAAAATGATCACTACAGGTTGACCGTGGGTTACCACACAATGGGAGATTACATCGACTTTTAGTTCAAGCGCGAGATAGTATAGGTGGGGTAGAAAGATGCACATATCGGTCAGGAGACTATAACGCGATAACTGTTCACTGTCAATACGCAAATGTTCAATATGACAAACACAAGTATCACAAGGTGGGGTGTTTACCGGACACGGCAATGCGTCTACCCATCGATTTGCCATTCAAAACTGAGTGTTGTCTGGAACGATTTGAGATGAAAGGTCACAATGACATTATAGCACAATGACAATGGACTGAAGGCACAATATTTGAAGATGACAGACCCTTGGTGTAGATATACAGACGCATAACATCTTAGTGTCTTTCTCGTCAAAATCTCTGTCCTTGAAACATATGTTACTTTCAAGGAGCTATCCTCTCGCTACGTGCCAGTTTCAGCACAATTCTAAAAAGTGTGCTATGATACGCACAATACTGCCTCAAGCTCGGGGCAATTTTGCCGCGTACACCATGACAAACTGCTCTTTAATGGCTAGCCAACATTGTTCTTGAGCACCTGTACACTGTTAAAACTCGGGACAAGGGGACAATATTACAATCTGTTTCATTTGTTAAGTGCCGCATTATGATTGTGCGAGGATTCTTAAACTCGTTTGCAACCTATCAACGAATGTCATTAGCATGTTGATTTCGCAGGTCTACCTCTTGGTCCATTAATTGGTCTTCTGGGACCACCAGCTAAGAAATTCAATGAAGTATTGCGCGGGCCAGAGTTAAAACAAATACTGCAAACGACATTAAAAAAAGTCAATACACCGCACAATTGAGGCGCAACTGTTGCACTACCAAAATTAACGCAAAATGTGTTGCAATGTCAAATACAAATGTTCAGTGACAATATGCAAAATGCATGCCAATTTGTCATATAAAAAAAAGACTAAACTTGTTTTAAATCGACCGGACACCATTATAGCATTCACAAGTGGGTTTCACATCAATTGGTCACATTGACCTTTGTTCCAAAACAGTGTATGATGTGTCAGAAAGCCCAATGTACAGGAACAGTCATTTACGCGAAATGATGCACAACAATTAAGATCAATAGACGACAACATAGTTCATGTTCGCAATTGACTAACAACAACTCAGGAAGTCACACAATGGGAGTGGAGTGTTGGAACAGACCAATCGGTCTATCTACCCTCAGGACTTTAGTTCAACAAAGTTATCAGGCAGTGTCCCGTATGAAATTTATGTTGCTCGCAAGAGGGCAGACCGAAATTGGAAATGTGCCCGCGCGGTGCACTTGAGATTGAGACCCTAAAACCAGAGAGTCCCGTGCCACCAGCAGGCGCAACACGACAAAGTGGTGGGGCAAAGCCCCGAGCACAGTCCCATCGAATTTGCAGGCCTTTCACCCATTGGTTGATGTCTCCATTACGATTGAGGAATATTTTTGGTTGGGGAGCGGGTTAAATATCCAAATAGTAAACTTCAATTCCAACCGAGTTTGTATGAGAGTGCTAGAAGGAGGGCAACAAGCCCAAAAAACTTAGTTAGCACCCCCTATTCTAAATGAATGCGAACTTTAAAGAGGTTAGTTCGTATGCAAATAGCCCAATAAAACTTAATTCCCTTGTGAAGGGATTGGAACTGTGAATTGTGTTCGTTATAAGGAGATCTTTACCTCTACTTAGTGACAGACAGAAAGGACCATATGCCCACGAAACTGATGGATCTTCAGGTTGAATGCTAGTTGCGTATCTGCTGATAATAGAGATATAATAATTAAATAAATGTGGCTATTCCCCATTCACAATTTTAGGCCGGCTCGGGATCTTGGCCGCGAAAGGTGATGATTCAATGGTTGAGGGCTATACCGATTTGAGCCGCATGGACCCCCTCAACAATCATCAATCCAATGTTGACAGGATCCCAAGTGGCGAATTGAGCACTGGGTAAACGCAAGTGCACCAAACGTCATAGCCGCAATTCAAATTCAAATAGAATCAAGATTTCGATTATATTATTACAGATACAATCATATCAATATATTGTATATGGTAGGAAGAGCTCATTGCTCTCAGTGATTGATTTCTCAGTTTCTTGACCAGTAATAAGTACAACCTGAATTTCTGATTCATGATTAGACGTGAGCATTCGTAAGAGGAACACTGCTTGTGTTGTTTGGCTAGCTACAGTTAAGTTGGCCCCAACTTTCAAAGTAATTGCAAAATAGGGGCCATAGGAAGGGAGTTTTGAAAATAAAATTAGTCATAATAATATGACGCAAATGGATTGGGGAGATTTAGTAACTATTTTATTAGCAGAATGTAATGTTTATAGGGCATCGAATATCTTTAGTCTGGGTTTTAAGTCAAGTGCAATCCCTCAAACGGTTTCCTGACTAAAATTAGTTGTGTATTTGTTCTTCTTTCCCCTGTATTTGGAGATTGAGGTGAGCTTAGTGCCGCTTCTAAAAGTAACACTCTTACAGGGTTTTAGGAGGACCATAAGAGTGGAAGAACTTCAGTAATCTTGTAGCAGAATATGAAAAATACTGTTCATATATAGTTAACAAAATTGATGAACTGGTTTGGCGTAGATAAACATTTTAACTACTTCTGGTAACTACCAGTCCAGTTTGAGGGGTCCCAACAGTTAGGTCGAAAGCAAGATGAGGAAAGAGAGTCCAGGAGGAGCCTCTCTTGATAAGTTATAAGTGTTCGCTGAAGTAAGTGGGCTAAAGCGTGTGTCAAGGTTCGGTATATTCTTCGTCTTCTTCTTGGGCCTTTTCATAGGAGCATTGGATAATGCGTGAGCACCGAATTTTGTGATTGGGAAGACTTAGTGTGCTGTCGGGGGCTATTGCTCAGAATATTGACCACTGAAAAACATAGAACAAGTCAAAAAATTTTTATTATCCACGGGCAAATAGTGTGAGCAGACTTTATCTGTATGTGGTATGGGATACACAACAACACTAAAGGTCTAACCAGATGACACGACATGTTTGATTTGGAGTGACAATGTTTTTCAAAAATCTTCTTTACAACCAAAACCAACATGTCCCTAAGAAAAACTAAATGCCATCAGTGAATATCTCCCATAGAACAGGAAGGCCTACCAAAAATTAAATAAAATCTGAGTGAGCTCCCCAGCAGTAGTAGGTTTGTGTTTAGTCCTATTGCGGATTTGATAAAGGGAACGCAATTGGACTATTGACTTGTGTTGATTGATAGATATGATGCAAGGTGATGGCGGACCAATACCCAAATATCCGGCAATAAATTACATGTAGGCCTCTGTCACTATAAAGAATTTGTGAATGGCCCTACGTATTTGGGAATGTCGAAGAGCCTCGGAAACTTTACCAGGTCTGGCCAAGAGAACGGGAACCTACCAAAATGATTTATCAAAAACACACCAGTCGCACCATCTCTACTAGTGGTAATACTAGCCAATTTGACAGAGGTCGGATGTTTCAATTAGATAAGACCACCGTAACTTATAGGAAAGTAAGGCGGAATCGGTGTTCTACCTTCAGACTTGTCATATTAATTTTTAAAATGAAATGGAATATTGTGGGATTTGAGCTGCATTTAACAGTGGTGTCATTTTTGGAACTAACCAACAGTTGAATTTGTGGAGGTTTATGGCAGTTACATGCAACTCATGGATACTAGATACAAGCAAGGATTCTTGGTGCATGTTGCCTTAGAATAGATTCAAAAGATATCAATGTTGGCCAAGATTGTGGCCGAATTGGCTGATTTGACATATAGAATACGCACAATTCTGGCAATGGCATCGACTGACCCCCCACCCATGCTAATGCAGCTATATTTTTTTTTGTTACCAGATGGGTTGCAACTGGAGCCGGGGCAAATAGTCTGTGCATACTTGTCTTGAGTATGCCTCGAATGTCAGCTGGACAACTAATCAAGTATATGCTAGCAAAAGTAGGTAGTCATCATTCAAGGTATCAATAGTTGTAATTTTCGTGAGGAACATGAAAACCCAACTCATCAGAAATGCTACTTAAAGGAGATGGTGCAAATGCTTGTTCAACAGGATCGGTAGCAAAAAGAAAGGGTACATGTACCTGT
>CAJDSM010105718.1:632-13882 GCA_903981925.1 Ostrea lurida
TTTTCTAAATAAAACATTTTCTTTCCTATATTTCACAACTTTTTCCTCACATAAATTTGCAATTTTATTATTTATAAATAATAAATTTTTCTTAATTATTAACTTTAAATTCCTAGTCAAATTTTTATACATAATAATTATATTTTCTTCACTCAACTTTCTTTTTTCCTCAAATTATTTTCCTCCCCTCTAACTCTTTTTCAATTTTCCAAATTATCTCTCTCTATAACAATCTTATATATATTCTTCATTATAGACTATCATTATTTCCCTTTTAAATTATTATCTCCCTCTCCTATCTGCTCTCATATATATAAACTTACATAAATATATCCATACCCTCCAAAATCCATATAACTAATAATATACATTTATAAATTGATAATTTCCCAAAATTAATTAATTAATAATTATTTTATCATTTTATTCTTATATCAATTTCTTTAACCCTCTTTACGTATTTTACTTTTTAACAAATTTAATTCTAATCAACACTTTTTCATATTCTTCATCTTTTTTAAAATATATTTTCTCTAAATATTATCTACTTTTTTCCTATACATTTAAATCTAATAAAAAACTTTACATAAATATACAAATTTTATAAAACATAACAAATTAATCATATAATCTTAAATTCATATTTATCTAACAAACTCAATAATTTTTATTTCACTTATAATCATTAAATCTTAAATTTATTATATTTATATTAAATTAATATTTTTACCAATATATTATTACTTTAATCTTACTCCAAAACTAATGAAAGAGTGACATTTTTCTTTAATTCTATCTAATACAAAATTCTATTATCCCCTCCTTTATTCATTATTTACCCCTATTTTTAACTCTTTTTAAATCCAATTTCTCTTCTCACACTCGATTTACCAATTTCTCCTCACTACAAAAAATTCTAAAATACTGAACATTCACAATTAAAATTCAATTTCAATACATATAAAACTAATAATTAAAAATATAATACATCATTTCATATAATATATCAAATTAATATTAATTTTATTTTTCTTCAACTTTAACCTCTCCTATATCAGTTATTCTTCTTCTTACTTTTATCTTACAATTATCCAAACTTCCATCATAATCTATTTTTATTCTTATAATTAATCATATTCTCTCATTACAAACTTCACAATAACAATTATATCATTTTATTTTTTACACTTACCATTTTTACTCCTTTTAATCTTTTAACTTCAATACTCATTATTCTTTCTTATCAAAAAAATACAAAATTTTTTATTACAATATTCCTTTAAGATAAACCAAATTTAAAATTTCCAAAAATCATTTTCAAATTTTTTTTTTCTTTAATTTTTACACAATTCTATTATTAAATATAGTATCATACTATTATTAACTAAATTTAACTTTTCCACATAATACTTCATTTCCTCCTTTCCTCCATTCTCATATCTTCTCTTTGTATCACCTTTCCTCATATACTTTTTCATATAATATCCCAAATCAACATTCATTCCTTCTTTCTACTACCTTCACAAAAAAATACTACATGATAATTCCATTCACTTTCGTAACACCACAATAATAATAATTAATTACATAATTTACACCTTTAAAAGTTTATTTCTACTCTCATTCCAGCTTTTCATAAAATCTCTTCTTTGTCACAAATTATTTTTCTTTTTTTACTATTAATATCATTAATTTCCTTCCATATATTTCCATTCTCACAAACTATCTTTACTCTTTTTAAAATCTAATACATCATCATTTAATTTCCAATAACCATAATCAATATACATAATTTTCTATATTCCTATCTTTTCATATAAACATTACTCTATATACAAAATCTACATTAAAATATTCCCACAAATTTCTATTCTTAACTCATCCTTACATGAACCAACCAATTTAAAAACAGACACAAATTTTATCATCATAATTACTAATATTATAATTACTTAATCATTTATTCTATTACACTCCATCTTTTTCTAATATACTTTACTCATAACTTCCATATATCAAATTGAACAAACTACTTCCTAATTTAAAAATATTATTATCAATATTATCATATTTTCCTCTCCACTCACCTTTCAAAGTACTTATAATAATTCTTTAATAATTTATTCCATTCTATCCTTCCTATTCCACCACTATCTTTACCATTTTTATTCCTTATTATCATTTTCCACTCTTCTTTTTCTCAACATTAATCTTTCATTTTTTACCTATCTCCAACTTTCTCCATCAAATCCTACCCACTTTTTTTTATCAATCCTAAAAAAATATAATTAATAACTTTTCTTCCTTTACTTTTACAATTTACATTTACAATTTTTTTTCTATTATTCCTTATTATATTTTTTCTAACAAAATACACCCATCCCCCCAAACAAAACCCATTAAACCTACTTATTTTTATTTATTTATTTTTTTAAATAAAACTTTTAATTTTAATTATCAACATAATTTTTTTTTTTTCTCACCAAATCCCAATATATCCATATGTCAATTAATACGTACATAAAATCACATGCATATTATAGATATTTATCAAACAACAATTTTCAACATTTTCCATACATTGATAACATTCTCATAATTTTAATAATCATTAAAATAACTTCCACTTTCTTTCTAATCTAATAAATTTTACTCCACATTAAATACCTCTATCTTCATACATAACAATCATAATATTCAATTATTTCTCATTAATATAAACATCTCCATCATCTCTATTCTAATTAATATCCAAATTTCCTCTTTAAAATAATTTTAATATCTTCAAATCATAACCTTATTATCCATTTAAACATTCATATTTTATCATTTACACTATAATACATTATATATATCTATATTTCTTTTATTTTATATTCTCTATCAAACTTTTAAATTTATTTATTCCATATTCCTTATCTAAAATAAACACATTTCAACAATTATATACCAAATAATCAAATCACTCAATAATGTTATATTCTATTTATCTCATTCACTCCTATCACTTTATTTTATATATCCCCAATATCCAATAACCTATATAATTTCATCTCGTTCATTTTATTTTCTTTTTCCTACTCTAAGTAAAAAATAATCATATTTCACATATCATTCATACCTCTACAATAATAAATTGCATTTTAAAACATTTAATTATTTAAACATCTCATTAATTTAATTTCATTATAATTAAATTTCTCTTAAACTTTACTATATTTATACTACCCAATAATCCTCCTATACTAAAAATTCTTATCATAAATCACCTCAACTACCAAACTTATCTACTAATATTACTTTCATTATAAATAAAACATTCCAAAAAATTTTAATAATTTACATCTTTCAAATTTATTTTTCTACATTTATTTAATGTATCTATCTATAAGAATAATTCCATTCATACATCATAATAAACAAAATATCCTAAATATGTTTCCGATAATTCTTCACTCTAATATCATCTATAGTAGATTGATTTCCCATCTATCTCAACTTTTTTCAACGATTCTCTTTGATTAACATCTTATGTTATATTTTGTTTAAAGATCATCTATTACTGTTCCATTTCGCTTTTTTACAATCCTTTCATACCCTTTTTTATGTGCTCTATTATGATTTTAGTCAAATGTTATCTGAAATATTTGATTGTAACACGTAGTATCCTAAGACAAATTTGTTGTAATTCTGTTTAGTGTTATATTTCTTGAAGAATTGAGGTTTTGGGGTTGTGCAAAGCACAGGAAGAGGGGAAGATGGTATTGGTAAGTAAAGACGATCAGAGGAGATTTATGCACGTATTGTCGGTGTATGGGTGTGAGGATGCGGTGTGGTGGGATTTAGTGCGTATCAAGAAGTTGGGGGTTGTCGTACCTAACTTCGTAGGACCAGGAGACGGGGGGGGGGAGAGCGGGGGGTCGTGTCATAATCTATGTTGTGGGTACGGGATCGAGGACTATCAAGTTGGTTGCACGAGGCGCTTAATTTAAGTAAAGACTTGTAAGAGGGGATCAGTCACTTAGGTATAGAGCCGTGTGATACTTTTTACAGCGCAGGGGGGAAATGTTTCTTGTGGTATTGGGTGCGGTTGAAGAGGGAGAAGATTTGGCCGATTGCAATGAATGAGTAAGGGAATATCAGGTGGGTTGCAGGATGGCCGAGGGGAGTTTATGTAGAGGCAGCGAGCAGAGAGGGGGGAGAGGGGGGGAATGATCAGTGCATGCATAAGCCTGGAGAAGCTGGTCTGGGTTTATTTGCAGTGAGGGAGAGGAGGAGTTGGGAATTGGAGGAGGCATTGAGGTGGAAGACGGGTGCTAGGGAGCGAGGTGGTAGGGCGATACAGATTGGGGAGTATGCGTACACAGTGCTTTACGAGATAGGCAGGTTAATTTCGGGTAGGCGGGAGCCACTTGAGGCAGTAGAGGAGAGGTTATGTTAGGTAATTGTGTGGTTTCGTATTGAGGTTGGAGGTTGATGGGGGGTGTGGGTGGGGGGTGGGGGGTTGTCCGTGTAAAACTTAGCGGGGGGGCGCGGGAGTGATTGAGGGAGATTGTTAATAGCGTATGTTGATTAATATTTAAAACTCGGGGGTGACTGGGAATGGGTCACGATGGTTACAGATGTGTTGGGGAGATGGGAGGGGTTAGAACATGTTTGGTGTCAAAGGAGACACGAGAGACATGGTAGAGTGGGGTGTAAGCAGCGTCTAGGAGATTTTTGGGTGAGGTTTTGATGTGAGGCCAAGCTGAGCAATGTGTGGGGAGATTATACGACACGTATAGCAAGTGAAGTGTTTCATTGCGAGGGGGGCTGTCGGTATATGAGGGGGAAAGGAAAGGGGGGGAGGTAAGCGCGAAGCCTGTGTGAAGAGGATAGAGAATGAGTCGGGTAGTCGCCCGTACGTAGTAGGTTGGTGGCAGATACGGGTGGAAGAGGGGTTTGAAGAGGAGCGGCCGAGGGGACAAGCTGGTGTTGGGAGGGGCTCAAGCGATTTTAGGTGAGATATTGGCTGTAGGCATGCGGTAGGGAGGCGTGGAGGTGGATCTCAGGGCCGTTACCCTAAATACGGGATGTTAGGGTGTCTTGGATGGCCAAACGGAGGTTGACGATGTTTACTTAGGGTTTGCAGGATGGGAGTGGAGTGTGGTATCTGTGTAAGTTAAGGGACATAGGTGGTGTCGCCGAGGGGGGATTTGGTGTGGTGTCTAGAAAATAATTAGTTTTCAAATTTATATTTGCCGGAGTAGGTGATAGTGTTGGGTAGGACGCGTGAGTTTGAGGAAACGTGTTTGAGACCGCCCGTGACGCGTTTTCTGAGGGTCTCTGACCGCGTGTGGTACGTGGTGTGTATGGTGGCAGGTTCAGGGAAATGTGTGATGTCGGAATCAAGGGGGGGAGAACTATTTTGGTTTAGAAGGAGATCATGGTGCAGCGGTTCACTAGTGCGGGGACCCGGGGGGATATGTTGTCACATTATGCCCCCGTTTGGTGCAAAGAGAGCGAGTGTTGCCCTTCGCAAAGTGGGGTTGGTGGAGCGTAAGAGCCGCGGCGCGGTGGGGTGTTGGAAAGGGAGTGCACCCATTGGGTCAGGAGGTAGGAAGGGAAGGAGGGATGAGGTGTGAGTCGCTATGCCTTAGGCATGTGCGAGGAGAGTTGGTGATGTAATGACTACGAATACAGAGGGAAGAAAGATTATTCAGTCTCTGAGACTTTAATAACACAATTCGGCGGAAAAGTCAAGAATCAATAAGATACGATAGAACGTGTTAGACTTTGAGTAGGTCAAAGCCAACCAGCAGCTGGATAAAGATCTCCGCATGAAGCAGATGGTTCCAAGAAAATTAGAAACGTCCGCAGAAAGGGGGATAGGGAACGTAGTAGAGCCAACCAGATCGGCAGGTTAGACAGCACAGCATGAGCCTTGAAATAAACCAAGTACCGTGCTCAATACTTTTCGCAGATGTACCTAAGCTTCCACATCTCAAGACGGACTATAAACCTAGTAAATAATTATTGTAAAACATAAATAACATTAAAACTGTAGAACGATGCTCCTCACTTGGCCGCTGTTTAATCGGGTGGTAGACTACCCTCTCTGACAGATTACAGAAACTTATACCCAAGTAACACTTGCAGCATTTTACTCACCTGGCAGCATCAAGAGCCAGACTTTTCGTCAAACGCCATGTCTTAGAAAGGAGAACAGAGCTCAATCCACTTTCCCACTAATTAATCATGTTTGTTGCATTTTATCATCTAGTCTTCGAAGATATTACCTTTGAAATATCTGTTTGTGCAACATTATTGAAAATATTCCACCTAATAGCATCTTCTTTAAAGACTCCATATATTTAATTAATCGTTGGAGATTGTGCAGACTAACTCTTATCAGGGATTTACCAAATGAAAACACACCTACCAATGCGAGAAAAGCTTCTTAGTAGTGTAACATTGTTTTCTGAAGATCCACGTTGGGCTAGAAAATCTCATCTTTTATATGATCTGCTATTTATTGTTACGACGCAGCGGTGACATAGATCAAATCTAAATAATACAGACATATTTATACGCAGTGTTTGCGATCCAACGATGCCAGTCAAATGGCACAAATGGATAACTACAATGATTGTGATCTTTTCCTTAATAAAACATCTTTTCTCAAACAACACTTTAAGTAATAGGAACCAAGTGAATTAAGAACCACCATTGAACAGTGGTACCTTGGCGACACAGCTCTATGACTATGAATAGCCCCTGACTGAACCCCAAATCTCGAAAAGGACAATTGTATATGTTCATGTATTTTAAATTATGTTGATATCAACACGTTGACTATAACGTCCCCATAAGCTTATTGATACCATTTATGCCTTTTGTTGACTCAAGTTGGTTATACAGGAGAAGGTTCTTGGATACTATTGTATATTCACGGAAAATGACATCGACTCTGATAAGATAGTGATATTCGTCGCAGACAAAACCTATATTTGCTAACTGCTCTTTTGAATCCATGTCATTTGACCCTTTAGGATCACCCAATGTCATAGTGCAATACAATTCCAGTTCTATCCGCTAAGAGGTGAAGTCCATAAGTGAATAAATTGGTGATTGTTTCATTTCAGATAATGAAACTTCAATCACATCTGTAAGAATAACCTGGAATGATCCAATATTGCTATCTTCGACGATTGATCACAGAGGCGCTTTGACTCTTTTGGAGTCATTCAAGTTTTCATATATTAGGCAAGCATCTTTATCTCATACAGTTAGACATTTCTAGGTGATACAAATTGGTGGACTCTAGGTGGAAAGGTAATAAAATCATTAACACACCAGGAGAACTTTATTGCTACGTTGGATTCTTAGTGCGCTTAGCCTTTTTGCTTAGTTGGTCTCCCTTAGATTATCTATATAGGTGATACATCTGTGACTTCATGCGTATACATTAGTAAATCAATATGTAGACTCTAGTCGAGAATTGATTGCTAACTTTAGTGGTCCGTTAAGAATCTGCAGTTGCGATCGACAGGGAAAGATTGAACTTGTCTAGATTATTAGCCCCCCCTCACCCCCAAACTTGTTTGCGAAATTATTAATTATTTTCGATCACAATGTTGATGATAGTTCAACGTGAACAGCTTTTGCGGCAGAATGAGAAATCCCAACCAGCAGAATTCCAATGGATTAGACTGATTCTTCACGAATACTATTTCTTTAAAAAACAGGTGTAAGTTAATGAGCAATATACGATTTGGAAGATTCTTTATATAAGAAAACCAGCCTCTTTTTGTAATGGTTACCAATCGTTTCATAGCTTAGACCTGTGGAGTAGGATATCACTAATGATAGGGGATGCCTTTGCGCCCCGAGGAATGCGTAGCCCAGCGGTAGACCGTACTTATGGGCTCAATTATTTAGGAAAATAATAAGTGTGCCAGTGATAACGTACTGAGTATCTTCACTCAGGACTCAATAACCTTTTCTCCTACTTAAACAACTTAGACTTATCCATCTATTTTTAAGGGTCGTTGGTCTTTTGCTATTATCTTTAGTATGTCGATAGCATGGCGCTGTGATATGTGACGAAAAAATTATTTTATCGAAATATTCTGGCATCTCCGAAAAAGTTACTATGCGCTACGTTCAATGTATGTGTGTTTACATACTGTACAATATTACACATTTAGTTGACAGTTTTTAAATGAAAACTAAGACGATAAAGGTAGGTTATGGAACATAAAAGAACTCCGAATGTAAGATTTAATGTAATAGTGTTTCCTGTGGAGGATTTTTTTGTTCGTCACTAGTCATCACTGGTAGATAACGGGATTTCCACGCTACGTAGGTGATGCTAATGTTAAACACTTTCAGTCGTATAAGGTCTATCTCATAAAATCATTATCAATTAGTGGACTAACCCATTGGGAGCTAAGGTTTTCTTTTTTATCTCTATCTAATGTAGTAAGACGTTTCAATAACTGAGTGTTAAGTGCATCTGAGAAAATAATATTTAAAGTAGGATATGTTGTCGAACGTCTAGAGGCATTATCCTTTCCGACCACGTTTCATGTGTATCATATCATATAGGGTATAGCCTATCTATGGGGACAAAAAGAGAGGGTTTCTTATCTTAAAATTTTGGGGTGCAATAAAGATCATAGGTGTTGAAAGTTACACTAGGTATTGAGGATGTAGAGGTTCTGTTGAAGAGCAATATTGATATAGTTGGACGTTACAGCGTTGTGATTGTTTCCTCTTATCTAAAAGACGTCAAGGATCAGAACTATTTTTATATATGTGAACCTACTACTTATGGTTTCAAAACATATGATTACCCCTATTATCGAAATTTTTCTGCTGTGGGTAAAGAATCAAAAGCAAGACTCCACAATTATAACAGGATATTAAGAAGAGTAAGCAATGTATGGGTTATCCATTTGAAAACATCATATTTTAATCGAAGAAATGTGATATGAAACATGGCGGGTGAACACAAGATTCAATATTTATGCTGGATATGAATGGCAAGAAATGAGGATTCGATTTCATGGGTGACCAAAATTACCAATGTGTTCCTCTGTTCGGCTTTATTATTTGACACAGTAGATGGAAGGCTCTACTGAGTCTTTATTATAAACCCAATTCCTTCTATTCATAAATTGGTCTAAATTTGTTAACAATGTTTTATGTTTGCACGCCACTCCTACCTCCATAAAATCAGGTATATTAGTTTTATCTTTATTACCGTTAAAAAGACGAGATTTTTATTAGGCGAAAGATGTACCGTTTAATAAAAGCCCCAGGAGGCGATGTCCTATACCAGACCCCGTCGTACTAATAGGTTCTCCTTGTACGTGAGATTTAACTGCGTGTGTGGGAGAATGTTGACAGTATTGAAAGATGACAAAAGTTATGCCATGTTTATCTAATACCCTGTTAGAGAGATGCAATCGTACACCCCAAACGCTTTCTTTTTCTCTATGAAGTAAAGTCTATTTGTGGAGCTCATTATGAGCCTATGATTAAGGACTCATCTAGCAGCAGCCAAAGATATGAAAACATCTTTTTCCAGAAGCAGGTAGGAAACCACGAAGTAAAAGAGAAAAACAATAACGGAGGATTATTATTGAGAAGAAGTCTACAATCAACAATAGCATAGCAAACAAAAAATGAAGACAACTAGACAGATCATCTCCAGATAAATAAAAGGGTTGACTAACGCTACTCATATTACTGACATACTACTTTGTTGTGCTGTAACAGTAAAATACAACAAGTTAGTACGTGGAATTAATATATCTTTGCCGTAAAAGTTTCTTTGCACTGGTGAGTACCAAGTAGATTAGCAAATGAAATGCGTTTCAGATGATACACATCATGCTAGGGGCGCTTACCTCAGTACAAACAAAGTACACTCTGCGGAATGTAAAAGGAGATGGAGAATGAGTGAGCGCGTAGATGGGCTACTAGTACCTGACAAACAAAGAATAAAAATCAGGATACGCAGTCACACATGTACTGAAGGTCTTTAAGTCAGCCTTATCATATATGTAGGTCAACACACATAAAATCATAATTAGTATGAATCCAGCGATATACAGATTAAATGCTTTGGTCTGCACACCCACGACTTACATGATGACAGAACTAGATGTGGAACTTGCGAGATACAATAAGTGTCATTTCATATAAGTTTAATGACATTTGAAATGAACAAAGTCCCATAGATAGAGACATGATCTAAAGATATGAAAAGTACACATGAGAAGTGGCACACGACATCGATAACAATACAGCCTAACGCCAGCTAGCAAGTACCATTAAATACATAAGAAATAAATAAGTATTGACACTGAAGGGAGCAAGCATTATTGACGTGAATTGTTAACAATATAGCTATTAATAATGGCTGAATAATGTTTTACTATTCTATTGAATATGATGTATTTTTTTCAACATCAAGAATATTCTTAACATTAGCTGGATCAGCTTTATAAATACCTTCGAGCGTACTTTCAGCTCTGTCTGAGAAGCTATGAGCTTAAGGTTTCCTATGCCTTTACTTTGACCACAATTAGACTGCGAAGCCCTGGATGGGCAGCAAAGTATTCAATCGCCAATCGGCAAATCACGTGAAGAAATCAGGCGAAATAAGCTGGTTGTATCGGTAGATGATCATGAGTAAGATAGACATAATATGCAATTGGACAAAATGCGTGTTGTGAGTTATCGAATAACAAAGTGTAATCATAATAGTGCCTCCAAGATAGAATTATAAAACACAGCTATCAAGCTTTGAAATACAGTTATAAAGAGTAGGACCGAACATCATCAATTTCGATATAGCCGGCTAAAAGCAAGGCAAAGATATCAGGGAAGCAAATTACAGTCACCCCTAGACACTAACAAAGAGTCAAATTGATCTGGACGACGTAAGACGACCCTCGGTAGTCGGCTGAGCTTATCTGAGTATATATTCTTTCATGATACTAGGAATAACGTAGGAAGTACCCGAGATACTGATATTTCATATAGTTTAAACATTGCCGAACATAAATCAATTCTGAATTGGATATCATGATAACTCAGGTATTCTTTCAGAATTCCAATACTCACTTGTAGATTTATAGTAACTGGAGCGAGAAGTTCTGCCCAATCAACCAGAGTCATATGAACTGCAACTGGGATGAACCTTGTTGAGCCTACTGATTGAAATGCACTTATAGCATTATTTTATAATTTGAATTTAATTCTGAAAAAAAATAGGATATTTCATCGTAGATTTCCTTACGTTGTTTTCGGAGATATTTCAAGAAAACTCCCTGGAATGAAGGGTCTCTTCATCGCGGTCTGTTGTCTGCATCCCTGAGGTATAAATGTTGGAAAGAGCCTAGATCATAATGTTTTAGAGAAAAGTTCAATCAAAGAATGATCAGGATAATCCTTAGAATTCCATTTTTAGAAAACGTCATCTTTTATGTAATGTATTTTTGTTTCTTTCATTTACAGTGTATAGATGATGTATATCGGATAGGCATTGTACGTGAATGCATATACGAAAAGATAATAATACTAATGTAAAATAATCATAAAGTCTGAAATCTATGAAATTTGCAACTACGATTTCTAGTGGTTATGCGCTTTATCTTCAATGACCTTGCAAGACATCATCAAAAAGAATGGAACGACAATATCAGAAAGAAAAGCGTATGCTTGGTCTAAAATTAACAGGTATGTGGAACACAATACCATCGTAGATAAATATATTCTATTAATGGAGAAGAGTGTGATAGCCTAAATTTTGGGGTGCAGCTTGTATGACCATTCGAAAGATTAATGTTTCCTCATGCCAGACAATGCTTGCAAGCCCTAATGGCGATCAAAGGAAACTTTATAGAAAAAGGGCACGGCTGAACAGTGATAAACCTCTATGCAATATGCCAAGTAAAGGATTTGAGCTTTACATGAGGTTAATATCTATACATGAGCTCCGCTTTAAAAAGGTGGCCGGATATTAACTTCTAAACAATCTTGGTGGCGTCCCCAGTAATGAGAAATGTGATGCTTAGCGCCTCAACCAAGACTGGCTCCGTGACTTATAGAGGGTAAGAGCATGCCCTCCCTTAAAAGATGACAGACAAGCCTCCACGTAAAACTGCAAATACTGACATGCATTAACGCATGCGCAGTCACTATCATCTCGAGCGGACCGTTCATACACTCGGAGGCGACTAGCATTACTACTGTGTTCTATCCTCGGGGCGTAGCGGAACTAACTATTCGATCTACTGTCGAGTTACCTCATAGCACTAACATTCACGACTTGCTTCATACCTCGAGCACTAAACATCTAATGACTTGTTCAAACCTCCAAAGCACCTTAACAATTCACGAAGCTTGTTCATACCTCAGCACTAACATGCACGAACTATGTTAAATACTCAGCACTAGACAGATCACGACTGGTGTTCATGGTTACGATTCAAGCGGGATCGGCACTACACAGACTAACATTACGACTTGTTCATACCTCAGTACTGACATCACGATATGTTCTTTATTGACTAAAATACCAATTCGAAAAATAATTTCTTATGAGCGATCCTTATCTTTTTATTTTATTTAAGAAAACATGGGAAGATTTTACATTGATTCAAGATACAACTTAAGACTTCCATCGAGCACAACTGAAATGGAACTCAAATTTATGGAGTTTGATGTGTTTTATAGCAATTCTGCTTTGTAAAGATAGGTGATAGAGGAAGTACTGCTGACCATGCCTAAGTGTCCAGCTTGCGTTACTGCTAGAACTCAAGACAAGTCTGTCTATGATGTTCAGTGAGTTCACATTAAACATGGAAGTACTCAAACCTTCCAACTAGACTAGTTTTCCCCAAAATAAATAATAAAACGTCCTCATCCCGAGCGGAAAGGAAATTACGCATAACCCGGAAAAAGGTTTTTCAAAGATATGTCCAGTACGTTCGGTCCCTAAATGCTAAAGCGTTTCAAATCATTTTCGTCCCATGTTAATCTGTCTCTCAAGTATGGCAACCCAAAGCATGAAAACCAATTTGTCTCTGAGAGGACAAATAGCCTTATTCCAGAATATCCCACCTCTTTGTTACGTGGGCTAAAGCAAAACACTACGTTCACAAGATGACGTCCCTTTCATTTAAGTGAATTATGCTGTGGAAGATTTCGAACTTTGCTAAGGTTGATACACCCTCATGTGATGTCATAGGTTT
>CAJDSM010105730.1:662-19740 GCA_903981925.1 Ostrea lurida
AAAATATATCTTGATCCTGTAACTATGGTTGAACAAATGGCGTGGATGTCAAAAGGCGAGAGGAACTGGACTTGTCGCATTGCACGTTGCAAAGGTGACTCAGTATTTTAGATAGGTAATTTATCCATAAATTACATTCCAAAGATAAATAAATATAATTTGAATGTCCTTTCGTCAAACGTTACGTATTATCTGGGTGGTGGAAACGAAACTAGGATTCTCAGCACCACTTAAAATAACAAATTATGCTGGCCCAGTCCCATTTATCGTAACAAATGGGCAGATTCCATAACACGGCCACCACTTAGTGATTCCAACGGTTCTTTATGCCAATACGGTTGAGATGTTTCACTTGTGATATCGGACAGTCTACCTTTTGTAACGGGAATAGCTTGCATCATTATGTGGGTGGATGCGTGTTACCGTGCCAGTTCAAGGTACACCTTTTTTAAAGTCGGGACGAGACTTTCCTCCTCAGACTCGAATATGAGTGACGGATGTGAGAGATACCAATAAATGTTAATGGTCTTGGTGTACTATCTCAGAGCTAGCACTATCACAGACTCCAACCTGACTTAATCTGTCCTCACATATTCACTATCTGGGACGTCAAGTCTTTTGATATCACTAGGCCTCTAGGTGAGGGAGAATTAACCTGTATCAGAACACATCAAAGGAGTGTGAAAAAGTTTCGTCTGTACAGTTGTATAACCAAGAAGCGAGACTACTGATCGGTAAGGAATGTATTGCTTTGGGAAATCAAAAAGCTGAGAATATGCCTCCAACTAGTGATGCCTTATGCATGCATGAAAAAGCGAGCACACACCAAGCTGATATGGAGAGCAGGCAAAACATTTTAAGCCCTTATTAACCAGTCCAACTGGACATGGGATGGAAAGTTGGATGGTGTTGTTGCGCCCGCGGCGGCGGGGGCGGCGGGGAGCCGGGCGGCGGCCGCGGGGGGCGCGGGGGGGCCGGGCGGGGGGGCGGGCGGGGGGCGGCTGCCATACTTATGAATTTAGATCCAATTCAGAGGCCTTGCCTAGATTGGTGGCTTGCAACTGCACAAAGGTTTGTAAAACAGAAAGATGTGATGCAAACGAGCCAGTCTGCGATGTATGACCTCTGCAAATGCAAAATCTTAAACAAAAGTATTTAAGTAGAAATAATAGCTAAAAAAGAGGAAAATTCGAATTTTGGGAGAAAGAACGGCGTGATTTTATTTAAATCAAGTGTTTATATCATTGCACTATATTAAATATATCAGATTATGTATATGGTTATTTAAGCACAACATTCCCGCTTGAACACCTGATTACACAAATTTGAGGAAAAATTTAGGTCGTCGCGCCATTTGAATCGCCATTTTGATCCTACTTAACCATTTTCATGGCAAGGCCAGCAATTTTTTCGGATTCAGCATACTCGAATATAGGTTAAAAACTATGCTGACCAATAATAATTAAATGCCGTATAGAAGTTTTATTGTAAATCGGACCAGACTATTTATATTTGGTAATATATATTATATTGATTATGTATGTTTACTGAATTGATAAGATAATATAATGAATGTTTAATAAAGAGAGCAGCAAAGACCCGGTGGATTCCTATCTTTCAGGGTGTACAGGGTGAGCTACCAGTATGTCGGGCTGAACGTGAAGGCTCTCCGTCAACTGTGTGATTAACAAGGCAGTCTGGTCCAGCAAGCAATCTCACATTAACTAGGAAGTAGGAGCTCTCTTTTACCTCATAGCAGAAGCCCATGTCACACCTTCCCAAACAATTAACGTGCAAACGTAAAGTGAGGGTTCGGTATATAAGTAATTTACAGTCTAGCTAGATAGTTTCCTGAGGATCTCGGTATAGAAAAAAACGGACAAAATAATTCTAGACGGTTCACACGATACGAGCAAGTCACCATCACAATCAAAGTGAAACAGAATTAGAACAACTTATGTCCCATGATAAGTGAATGATAAACCATTATGATAAAGTAGTGATACCTTATGATAAAGAACTCATTCTTTGACCGTAGGCATACCATAACTGAGCATTATGGTATTCAAATATGAGGATGTAGCGCATACATTCATGACCATAATATGTACCGGTTGACCACAAGGTCAAATTCTCTAACTGAATATATCTTGGCATGGTGAGGTCTCACCATGAGGAGGATTATATCACCATCGGGAGGATGTGTCACGTACATTGCATACCTCGATAACCTGTTCACCTTAATCTTCGAAGGTCAGAACTTGCAGGTTTTTAAAGATGGAGTTCTGTCTGGGCCATATTTCTTTGTTCCAAGCTGGAGTGACAATGTGCATAAAAAATTATGGTGCTGGCGGGCGTATCCATTTGGAGTTTATTCACAATACTTTCTACTTTCTTCAGTTCAGAAGAATATTATGGAAGCGTTATATTGTAAATTGTATACTGTGCTTAAATGAAAAAGAAAAATTAAACTGTGTATTTATTCTAACTATATAGAGCATTTCACGAAGACTGGGTGCTACTAACATAGTTAACAAAACCACGAAGACTGTATACAGTTACATACAAATACTCGATACCACGAAGACGGGCGGTGCAATGAACTGTTGCCACTCAACCTCAGATGGGCAGTACGCCGAGTCCTGCTCTGTCTGTGAGAAAATCCGTCTGGAGAAAGAAAAGACGACTCCAGCCTAAAGGGGACCTCATATATTGATGATAAGACCCAAGGCACTAACATGACATATATTTATCGTAATACTAATTATGTCCAAATTCATCAGTGACTTGAAAACGTTCCAATAAAGATATTTACATGTTTGCCATTAGCAGTAACAGAACTTGCGTTATTTTTACAGTTTAACTACGTGTTCTAATGCTAGTGTCAGATCAGAAGACGAGGACGAATACAATTAACATGGGGGATGGCCATAGACTTCACTATTTTCCTAGTATTAAGAACACTACGATCATCATGCTTTTTTCTAAAAAAATACGTTAATATGCATTTATATTCAGTAGTAGTTTTGGTGTCAATCGTTAATCTCTTCTTCAAATACCGCAGATGATTTCCACCAATTCGATGTATTCGAACACAAGAGACCATCAAATTACAGCGTGGGATCCCGACAACTAGAGGTTAGGTTATTCGTAACACTTTCACATGCCACAGAAGAGAGCGATTCAGTAGACCAAAGAAGACATTTCTACTCGTCATTGAATCACACAAAACCAATACTATATTTTTCGTTATGATGATAATGTGACAATAGAGTAAAGGTTTTCGTTCAGAAGATCCATCAGTTATTCCACACTCTATTTGGACTTTGTCACAAAGTTGAAAGATTCTACAGAAACTGATGCGTTAATAGTGAAAAATAGAACTATCCAGATCTCCATTCTGTTGCATGAAAAAATCTAACATATGTTTCAAAGTGTGTGAAACGCAGTTTGTCTAAATTTCGTCTAATAAAAGAGTAGTCTCAACCGGTATTTGATGTTGAGACCAAAGTATTGTTTAACCTGACCATCAGCCATTACCAAACGGAAAATTACGTAGTCTGCTTTTGGAACAATAAAAAGGCTCCGCCACCCTCATCTATACGACGAATATGTTCATGGGAACACCATCAGAACATCAGGAACTTACCCCAGATGTGACAGTCGCTCCAGCAGCTACTAACACGCTTCCGTTTATCAACTTCACGAAGCGCCGCGACATTAGTGACCTGTCACCATGCTCGGAACTCGTCGAGCTGTTCATCATCTTTCTATACAAAGGACGAAAACAACCCCACACCCTCATAGCGCACAGAATCAACCCTGGACTCATGATCAACTCAAGAGCGGAAGGAACACATCGCAGGACACGCTTGCTAATCAAGGAATGGACTTTATTAATAGATAGCAGTAAAGCCTTCCAATTTTTTCATTTTGAAAATGTTTCGTCCCCCATAAAATTGACACAAGTTCGTAAAGCCGATGGTACCCGATGTTCGTCCTAGTAACAAATTGGTTTTATAATGGGCCATTTATTTATATTTGTTCAGATTCAAAAGGAATCCAATGTCTTTTGTATTCTTATTTAGAAGCCGTGCAGAAGTGTGTACAAGTATTGTCTATGTGAACAAAAAGGTCAGCTCGAAACTTACACATGCTTTTTTTAAGACGCTTTAAAGACTTGATATTCTAGATCTTTCAGTTGTCACGATAAACAGATATGTAAGATGCATTTGTTATAGATCTTTGAAGTAGCAACAATCAAGACATGTGCCGCCTCAATAGAACAGTTTGAGTACCTATCAAGTAGAGACTTAATACTGCCATTAAGATACCTTCATCGCCTAACATAACCCTAAAGAACTATTGGAATCATATCGGACAAATTGCTCTACGTAACTGAAAAACTGAAAAGCCATTGTCTCTATCTTATAAAACATTCTACAGAAATCAAAAGATATTCAAGAGTATAAAGGAATTACAATCCTTAGCAACAGGGAGTCTGAGTACTCTTTGAGTTCAGAAAGTCAATTATCGAATAGATGAAAATACCGCCGGTCCTTCAAAATATAGGTATTTCAAACGCTTTCCCTGATCAGAGATATGACAATGGTATTATCAGAGATCCAAAGGCACTTTATAATTATAGAGAAACAGTATTATGATGTTGCAAACATGACTTGATCGAAAATTGTCGATTATAACGTAACCACAGGACGAACCAACATATATTTACTCTCACACCATTAAACGGACACGTTCGCGAAAACGAAAACAAGAATGAATTTAAGCAAACTTCAGGCAAATGTTCACAACTTCGATATTGCACAAAGTACCCCGTAGTTCTGAGCGTAGCGAAATCGAATGATGATGCCGAGCTATTTGCAATCTTCATTCATACGACATAACCATATGCATATGCGTAGCGTCGCGAGTCAAAGAGCGTCCCGCTCGCAGACTCGTTCTCACAATGCAATAGCGCTCAAAAGGAAGCGCAACTTTCTATGGTGCTAGATTCTTTTGAAGAAAAAACGCATTGCGTAGAAGCGTAGTGTTTGAGTTACCTCGATGATAAACTTAACACGCTATCC
The DNA here is from genome assembly GCA_903981925.1 of Ostrea lurida. Taxonomy (NCBI): domain Eukaryota; kingdom Metazoa; phylum Mollusca; class Bivalvia; order Ostreida; family Ostreidae; genus Ostrea; species Ostrea lurida. The sequence goes on from CAJDSM010105730.1 coordinate 5,753, forward strand.
GCCCTCTTCTATATATATATCCTTAACTTGCTATAAGTCCATTATTAAGACAATACTGCTTGGTCTTCATGTATGTCAAGAACAGTCACTGATCCATTGCTCTTCAAAGGTATTATATTTTCTCTTGTGTTTGAGCCAGAGGTAAAATATCTAAACAATACACGTCATGCCTAGATTCCTACTATTATATCTTACCGTGTGAGTCACACGCTATCACTCAAACAACAACAAATGGTCTCAGTGGAGCGATACTCCTATTTATTGAGTGTTGAGGTTAAGCATCTCCACACAGCATGCCATCACACGGTATCAATGAGAGCATTGACCTAGGGTGAAACGATGGAGTATGTTGATTATATGAGTTAGATGCTCTCGCTTGGATGTCTTATGGTCAAGGAATTGAAGGAGTTGAAAATTATCAAATTAAGCTATTGTATTGTAGATAATAAGTGTTGTTAAATAGAGTGTTAAACCTATTTTATAGTAATCTTAATTCATAAGTAGATGTGTTAGCTGTTTTATAATGGAATGTTTAATAAAAGCGTATCTTGCGACAGCTAACTGCTCAACGCATCTACTTTTCATATTCAGGTGGGTTTGTCCACTCACCCCACAACTGGAGAATCAGGGAGACTGGCTAAAATTGAGGCTCCTGGAGTCCGACATTGAATAAAAGGACTTATTCAATCACACATATAACCGAGGAATTAAAGGACTCAACTGCCCGTACAGGAGTGTAATCATAACAGGCCTAGTGATATCAGAAGACTTCTGACGTCCTAGATAGTGAATATCTGAGGACAGATTAAGTCAGGTTGGAGTCTGTGATGGCATGCTAGCTCTGAGATAGTAACAGGGACCATTAACATTTATTGGTAATCTCTCACATACGTCACTCATATTCGAGTCTGAGAGGAAAGTCTAGTCCCGACTTTAAAAAGGTGTACTTCTGAACTGGCAACGGTAAACACGCATCCACCTCCCATATTAATGTAAGCTATACCCGTTACAAAAGGTAAACTGTCCGATATCACAAGTAGAAACATTATCGCCGTCCTATGGCATAAGGAACCGTTATAGATCTAAAGGCGGTGGCCGTGTTATGCTATCTGCCCATTTGTTACCATAAAATGGGACTGGGCCGGCATAATTTTTATTTATACGTGCTTGAGAATCCATAGTTTCGTTTCCACCCAATAATACGGTACGTTTAGACGAAAGGACATATTCAGACTATATTCACTTTACCTATTAGAAATGTAATTTATGGATTAAATTACCTAATCCAAAAGAGAAAGTCCACCTTTGCTAACGTTTGCAGCGCGCAATGCGACAAAGTCCGGTTCTCCTCTCGGCCTTGACATCCACGCCATTTGTATCAACCGATAAGTTAGCATGATCTAGATATTTTATTTCTAATTCTTGAATACGTATAGGACCTACCAGTCGTCCGCCAAAAGTATTCGAAAAAACCAAAATGGCCGTCGACCAGTAAAGCCAAAGTTGCCGTACGCTTACAATTTCTGATATAACAATGAAACATATAAAAGCATTTAGTATTTTGTTACTGTTTCCTTTGTTCTCAAGCATCCTCACAATCTCAGTCTTGGAATGTGATTATACAAGGTTTTGAATGTAATCAGTTGGGATGTTTATCCAAATGTCTCTAATTGACGTGTTCGAGCCAGACATATACTTATGTCGCCGCTCGTTTCTGGAATTCCCTTTCATTGATACCAACACAATTTCTAATGGATATTGAGGTCGGGCTTTGAGACTGCGCAGTTCATAGAACGATATAGTGATTCCTCGCGGAACTCTTGCACTAACACGGGACTGCGACTATCGGACATGGGCATCTGCTCTCTTGGAAGTAGCGTAGCTTTCCGTGTCAGGCAATAATGGCGAATAATTACAGGCCATCAGATTCTCATCAAGCACAGATATATATTTTTCTGCATCTCTATATTGTCCATCTACAACGACAGATTGTCCCGATACCCACGCGTACGATATTGAATTACGATCCCCAGATCATTAAACTTAAACTTGACGTTGTGAATTGGCGGGCAAATGCAGTCTAGCTAAGCTACTCTTCGCACAACTTTTTCCCTCAGACTCTCACAACGGGTATCTTGTGCGATAATGACCTTGCATTCATCACTGAAGATACTTGGGTCTAGCTGTCATTCATGTAACCACAAGCCCTTTCTTACTCAAGTCTACTATCGATGGATCTCTCGACCCGTTGCGAGCGTCGAGCTGCGTCATTCTATTGTCTCTGGGCAATTCCATCACACCCGTCGCGACTACTACTTGCGTGTAGCTATCAGATTCAGTGCGCGTCCTCTCTTCCGAGTGCTATATTATATGCTCTCAACCTCTATTTTAGAGTAACGAGCGACGTCGCTCTCCACGTCACTTACTACATATCTATCGTTCAGCTCACTCACAAAAGATCCTCGTGCTTCATTGATCCGCCTCTGCCAATCAGATAGCCTTGCCACTCTCGTAGCTCCAAATTCCTCTCTCTCAAGGCGCTGCACGAATCGCTTCTGCCAAGTTTCGATTACGTCCCTTGCACTGCCTGCTTCTTATGCGAACAATATGATCAGATCATTGCTACGCCTTGATCGTAAACTCTACTGACAAAGAGCGTGCCGCATCAGTGTCAAAGTTTCTCATCATTTGCACAAGAGCGTAACGCGCGACCATGTTACGTGTTTGTCTCTCGTTTGTCAATACTCTTTTCCCTCGCGGCCCAATTGTACAAGGGGTTTCCCTTAAATACACCAGACGATATTGGATGTGACCGCTTCATGACGTAGAAGTAACATGTAATAAGTTTTAGGAGTAACTCTGCAAAATCTAATTTTGTGTGTGGATCAAAGATTTTATTGTGATTTGAGTATATTGTGTTTTGGTTTAATTCTGGCGGTCCATTTTGGGTTTTTTTTACGAATACTTTTGGCGATGGACTGTGTTTGTTTCTTCTGGCTGCAAAATGAAAAACCCCGTAAAATAAGGGATATCAACAGACAGAACAACATATCCACGGAGACCCAGCAGATCTGTAGTCTCCCGTGATAAACAGTTTATAATTCCGAATATTGAAATATTCCACTCTCAGAGTTAGGTGAAATCTGTTTTCGCAACTGAAAAGACCTAACAATATGAGCAGCGACATCTCAGCCAACAGATTCATCCAAACCTGTTACCAGACGTTTATGGGTGCAGATAGGTATACCTTACTACCACAGACGATCGACATCCTACCATACCCAGACGAGCCAGGTTGAGTCAGCATTACAACTGGTGCAGATATTGGTCTATCTCCTGTCAGAGACGATCGAGATCCTTACACAGCCCAAGACGCAAGGATCTAACCAAACTCCCACGGGGAGAGATTTAACATTTTTATCTTTTCAGCAAAGAAGAGATAAGCCAAAAACCAGCCTGTGAGTCAAGGTTTAGCCTCAGACGTTTGCGGAGTGGTTCTTAACACGGTACGACCGACCCAAGCAAACAAACAAAAAGAAGTGGGTGAGTACCCAAACGTAAGATAGTAAGTGCTTTCCCATTCCATTTTGGAGGCAAGCTAAAGTGTGGTATGACTAATTTTCTACTGAACCGAGAGCAAGTCCAGAACTTAGTAAAGTCGTTATTGGTCGAAAAGTTTCCAGAATGTAGACCTTTTTTTTTTTTTTTTTTTTTTTTTTTTTTTTTTTTTTTTTTAGATTTGTTTGTTTTGCAAATGAAGCAGGGGAATAGCAGAGTCAGTGCCACTTCAAACCTAAATGGCAGTACACAGAGTCCGCTCTGTCTGGTGAGAAGATCCGGTCTGTACACCAGAGATCCGCTGTGACTGGTGAGATAAGATCCGGTGCTTGGATGAAAGAAAAGACGACTTCCAGCATAAAAGGGACAAAAAATCGATGGGGGAGGAGCCACGAAAAAACTGATGGGAATTCCATGATGGATACCCTTTTCGTTCGAAGTTACTTATTTATACGATAATATATTCTTATATACTTCTTTTAACACCCATCAAAACCATGAATATGTACGCATAACGATTTCGAAATACATTGATTTACTCAGTCACATTGCGCGTTGAACAGTATTATTTTGCACCAAGTCCAGTCTTTTATTACGCCTTTGGCCCCAATTTCCTAACTGATAAAAGACTTCATAGCGCGCATATTTGCTTCTTTTAAAACTGCCATTTTTAACGAAACTTACAAAATGTATACGATATTTTTTGTTCACGACAAACAACAAAGAACACTGAATTCATCATTGAAGTCTGCTACCCGCCGTGAAATGGCTGAAATATTGCCAAAAACGAGCGTAAAAATATAAGTAATCAATCAATCGAGGAAACGAAGTTCCACATCGAAACCGACACGTCTCGAGCAACGAAGCCGCCAGGCTGGGTTCGAGGCAACAACTCAAATTTGCCCAGTGGTGGAAAAACAAACCCAAAGAAACTGGTCCTGGCCCTCCACACTGCAAAACCAAGATATGCTGCAAGAGAAGGAATTGTAATAACATGTGAGATATGTAAAAAAAATTACACCTCGTTAGATCGATTGCCAAACAGTGAGTCAAAATTATTACGAAAATAATTTGGACTTTATTCACAATCAACTACTTAAGGCGCGTTCAATTACCAGTGATGCCAGCGCTCAATCAAAAAAAAAAAACCACAAAACAAACCAAAAAAACCCATCAGGACTATCCCAGGGGGAAAACAACGAACCCATCAACACTATCCACTGCCTTCCTTGATAAAGTTTTTCAATCCCTGCAAAGAAAATATACGAAACATCAAAATGAGCAACTATCTTTACCGCTGGATAGGACAAGAGCCTACATCAAGAGACTGGCCACCTGTGTCCGAGCCCGTATGCCGGTTGCGAGCTCGTCAAGATTTAGGAAATGTACTGCAGAATGGTGCCTACATCAATGTTCCAAACAACAAAATGGGTGCCAACATCAATGCTCAAGCAAAGAAAAACATTATACTTAGAACCAAAGCAAGGCAAAAAACATATTAATGTTATCTGTACTGGAATCCACTGGCATTCAGCATTGGATGATCAGCTTTTATTGTGATGGTGAAGTGGAATGCCTGAAGAGCTGCGGGCCACCATACACCGTGCCGACCAGTCCTTCCTTGCGCCAGGCGAATAGTGCAGTCCTTAAAGGGACATGTCGCATTTTCGAAGTATCTAAAATTTTACGCATTTTCCTTCCTTATTTGTATACTAATTAATTTCTGATAATTTTAACCACAATACGGGCTTGTAATCTAACCCCAATTTCAAAAAGTATTTTTAATTAGCTAGGTAGTCACGTGTACCGTGACGTTCAGAATACGCCCGATCTTCGACAAAACAGAATAAAGTAAATATAGTTTCAATGTCTGTAAAAACTCAACTGTATTCTCTCTGGAACAACATTTATTTCGATGTTGACAAATTTTTCGAATCAATAAAATTCAAATCGTATCATGTTTTTATCATAATGGATAACTGATCAAGTAGTTCTACTTATTTCTACGTATTATTCGTTCCTAAATATAGAAACAAGTTTAATGTGCTTGTTACAAGATATTTAGAGTTCAGAGATGAACACAAAGTTCATGCAAGGTCATTGATCAGTGATGTTAGGTATCTCCCGCAGATACTGACGCCGGGATTCAAGAACAGCGTTTTGACCAAAATGTTGAAATGTATGAGTAGGTTATTATATTACGTGGATGTTTGTTCTCTTAAAAATAAATTGGTAAGGAAATTTCGAAGGAGCCAATGCCGGTGAAGATAAACAAACAGAGAGGCTGTCATTGAACTAATCATTAATATTCAAATAATAGGGGGGGAGGACAGAAAGTGTACAATAAATGTGGAATGTGCAATGAAAATTGGAAAAAGTTGAAATGAAACATTTTTTTGATAGCGTTGTAAGTTTAAATTAAACACTAATGGCAGATAAACTGCATTTTGTAAGATATTACAAATAAGGTAAAGAAGTTTTGAAAGAATATACGGAGATATAAATGAAGGAATCAGGCGGGTCTCGCCAGTAGCCAAGCAAAGACCTCGTGTGATTCCTATATTCAGGTAAACATTTCTGATGATAAAAAGTTAATTTCAGATGGTTCATTTTATATTTGTTGTAATGTTTAATAATAATATTTATTATTGCATTATGTATTGTATTGTAATTGATAATGATAATCAAAATGTTTTAATAAAGAGTAGCAGCAAAAGACCTCGTGTGGATTCCTATCTTTCAGGGTGTTACAGGGTGAGCGTACCCAGATGTCCGGGTTGAACTAAAAAGGGCTACTCCGTTCAACCTGTGTGGGTTAACAAGGCAGTCAGGTCACAAGTCAATAGCACATTCAACAGGACAGTATGCGTTAGCTGCTCTTTTACCGTATAGCGACCCATGTCACACTTTCCTGACAACTTACATTGTCACTGAAGTGAGTCTCTGTGGTTTATACTAACGGTTATTAAATCAGCGTGGAATAGTTCCCTGCGGGATTCTAACGGTAGTAGAAAAAGGAACAGTAATATTCCATTAACGGTCATCACAACAAAGAGCAATTCCCCGTCACAATGAAAAAGTGAAAACTGTATGATAACAAATGATCGTTATACCGATCCCATGTGTCCGACTCTCCATTTACTTATGATAAAGCAGGCCAAAACCGTTTTATGATTAACGTGGTTGAGGGAGAATCCGGGTATGCGTTTAAAACATTCAATGATCTTTGGACTTGTGACGGCAGAGGAGAGGATCTACGAAAACTGGATGCTTAGGTGAATAAATGGAAATCCTTTTTCATTGTTGTTATCGGGAACACACCATTTCTCACATAGTATAAAAAAGTTGAACGCAGTTTGAGTCAACTTCGCTAAATAAAAGAGCAGTTCAACCGGATGTGCAACAAATCCGAGATATTGTTTAATCCATCCTCGCATAAGCCAAACGTTCTTTCGTTCCATCACGTCCGGGAACTACTAGGAATATGCATATAATTTCGACAGAGAATAATCCGCCACCCCACGTGTTCCACGAAAAGGACGCGTTATCAGAATCACACGGAACACTACATCTGGAATCACTCAAGGCTTTGACAACGTTAAGACGCCATTCGCAAACACCGACAACCCCGTTGTTTCCCGGTCGGACACATAACTGCAAGAAAACATTCATTTACCTGCAAAGCCCATCTCCCGGGCTACAGACAAAATTCCCCCGTATCTGGCCAGGACTTATTACCGACAATCAGATGTCGACGAATTTAGTAATTTGTTTCTTCTTTCAATTTTAATTATGGAAATGCTCCTGCAGAGGAGAGAGCGAGGTACTCCGTACATCTTACGATAATATTATAGAAAATATCTATTTTATGATAGTCTTTTATATACAACTGTTATCATTTATCAATTAATATATAATATACAACACCAAAAAGATAGAGTATATCATTTTCAAATCTAGAGGACAAGATTCTTGTTTACTGAAGAAGGAAGGAATTATCAAATGGAAATTCTGTCTGGTATTGTGAGCCTGGACAGTTTTTGGCACTAGCTCGTGAACGAGATGATATTAAGAATGCATCCGTGCTTTGCGAAATGTTACATTGAGTAGCTTCAACATCTATCGTTGTAACATATCGGTTTCGTATGAGGCAGTTCACACAGAACACAGGAATTACCCCCAGACTGTTGACAGTCGCTCAGACACGAAATACAGCTCTCGGTGTGTATATCAAAACTCTCTCACGAAGGCTGCCCGCGACATAGTGGACCTGTCACCATCTCGGACTTTCGTCAGCGTTCATCATCTTTTCCGCTTATCTGTACAAAGCAACGAAAGCAACCCAAGCCACCTCTACTTTAGCGTCACAGCAAAGTTCAACCCCTGACGTTCAGACTCAACGACGAAGAGCGAGACACAAGTCGAGCAGGACGCTAGTTGCTAATCAAGGACAGACTTTCATAATGAAATATAAGCAGTTAAAGCTCACAATTTTTCATTTTTGAAAATGTCCCACATTAAAAGTTGAACAGTTCAAAGCGACTGGTTAACCCCAGCGATATGGGTTATGCATTGGTGCCTCACTAAGGAGTTAGACAGCAGTCATCTTCGCTCTTCCTATATCTATATGGGCGTAATCTTTTTATGCAATGAATTTCCGTTATCCTGCGTGAAAAGATGAGACACACTCTGTCTTCTCATCACATTTCTGTTCGCATAGCCATGTCATGATATGTGGTCACACACGAAGTGTCGACTTGAACTAGTACTGTGCTAACCGGTTAAACAAGGCTCATCGCGCTTCTCTCTGACAACTTCCCAGTCATCTTGTATTCTCAGCAGCGTTATTCTAAAAGGTCCTTTCTTGATTATTTCAGTGTCGTTGCAAGTGTCATACCAGGAGTTAATCGGCCAACATATACTTTGAGTAGCAAAAATCCAAGAATAGCTTCGCTGCCTGTGAGGTAATGATCTTATCAGTAGACAATTCGATGTTTCTAAAAATACCCCAGGTTGGAACTTTCATGCACCATACATAAAACATCTCCTCCTACACACCTCCTATGGAAACAACTCGGGTCACACACGTTACTGCTAACTAGCAAAACCCGATAGTCGAGCTAATCCCTCACGTACTGCGATACTAGTACCTTCACCTGTGTATTTTTAATAAGATCAAAAAATATTCAAGATATAAAGGGCTCAATTGTAGCAACTTGAGTTCAAATTTCTCTAGAACGTCGAGGCAGTGATTTAAATGTGCGAGAGTGCGTGTCTGCACGAAAATTCTACCTGCGGCCGGTCCTTCAAAATATAGGTATAAACGCGTTCCCTTGGATATCAAACATATGATATTATCAGAGGACCAAAAGCATTTTATAGAATAAAAAGTGATGTGTTTGCAAATGACTTGTCGAAATTGGGTACGTGTAAAACCAAAGGACGATTACCAATTTACTCTCCATCATAACGAACGTCTCGCGAAAACAAAACAAGAAGTTGAAAAAGCAAATTCAGCAAATGTTGAAATAATGATGTATTGAAAAAAGTATCCCCTGTAGTTTTTGGCTAAAAAGACGAATAAATGATTACAGATTCATAATATAGAAAATTGAATTGCTTGACTCCGATTCAAACTTTCCTGCAAACTCGTTTAATGGAATAGGGTCACCATATATTGGTAGATTGCTTAAGAAAAACCAAACTCCCACGGGAGAATATTACAACATGTTTTATCTTCTCGGCCAGAACTGACTCTCAAAACGCCGTTTGTGCGCGTATCAGTTAGCTCACGTGTCTGATAATAGTATGGACGATTATGACTCCACTCATCCTCTCCCGTCCGACCCATCCACATATATAATAAGCGAATCTTGTGTATCACAATACAGCTAAGGCACTAGTACTACACATGTGTGCTTATCCCTATACTGTCAATTGCTGAGAAGTCTCCACGAGTAGCACTAAACACGTGTGACTGTCCCATTCACAGTGAGATGCGTAGCGTGAAGAGCAGAGGGAAGTACAAAACACATACATCATATCCTGCAATGTGCGTTCAATCTTATTTTTTTCGACAAAAATTTTCAGAATAGAACCTTTTCTTCTTTTTTTTTTTTCTTTAGATTTGTACTGGGTTTTTGACCAAAATGAAGCAGCGGTAAATATTATCTGAGTTCAGCTGCCACTCAAACCTGAATGCGGCTGTTACACAGAGTCCGCCTCCTAGTCTGTGAGGACCATCCGGTCTGGGATAAACAGAAATAGACGATATTCCAGCATAAGGGGACAAAAAGATTGATGGCTCATGACCAAAACTAACATGGCAACATATTTACTCATATTAAGTATTATTTCATGTGTTAACATAATAAACACAAGTTCGCTGTAGTATACGAGGTCAATGACAGGGATATTTTTTGAAGAGGGAAACATCTGTGTATTTCTGATACTGTCAGAAATTAAACACCAAAGGTCAGGAAGGGTTATTTTGATTATTGAGGCTAAGTATGTCCCAGAGGCCATCACACGGTATCCAATGAGAGCACTTGTGATGACTTCTCCTTGGGATGGTAGTGATTAAAGGGAATTGTGAAGGATGTCAATGTTGGTACAAGATCCAAGCCTACGACACACACATTTAACCAGTGTATTAGTAACGTAGTTATACGCTTAGAATATTATCGTTACAGTATAACTCTGTAAGATAAATTTCAAGTCAAATGCAAAAATGGAAACCGCAGGCTAAGGTTAAGGTTTCCCCGAGAAAAAATCGCAGACTGTACTAAATTACTCCAGTGCTCTTTCGCGGCATCTGACGTCACAATGTAAAATGCGTCAAAACTGTTTACGGAACCGTCATATCGTAGGGAAAAATGTCATAATAATAGAGTCTCTTTTAGTCTTTATTTACTATGGGCCTAAACCAAAAGATAAAATGTATATATGTAAAATTTCACGTAAATAAAATACAATTCACTTTTCCTTAGTATTTCATCACTCACATTCTGATTATTTTTCCCATTTTATTTTGGCCGGGGCAATGTTAAAAATTAAAATTCTACATTATATCCCGACCTTGAAATCGCCGCCTTTTCTGCATCTATAAATGGACTATTTGCATAAAGATGTTTATCGCCTGTAAACAATGCGCCAGTTTCACGATACCTGCTACAGTCAGTTACACAATTTTTTGGAAATATAGATTCTGCATTTATTTATAAATTTTTTGAAAAGTGTTGGTGCAACTTTTTACTTATATCTTAAGCACGGTATCTAAAAGACTGTGGGCACTCCGGTTAATTGCGGAGGCGCTGTCAATATGTTTTATTGATTTTTACCATTTTCAGAAAAAGTATGCACTTGACTCTCCTAACTTTTCATGTTTTTAAGAAATTTTATATCTTTTTAACTTATTTAAGAAAATTCTCCGCTGGTAACACGCATATTGTGAAACTTTGGCATGTAAAGGAAGGCTGTTGTTGTTTTCGAAAATAAAAGTGTACGTAATCATAGTCGACGTTCACGGGTAATTAGTATGTGGAAAATGTATGATACCCGGTCACAGGTGCCAAGGTACGGGAAGTATGGTCTCGGTGTTTAGCCGATGACAATTAAAATTGCATGTGAATTTAAGGTGTAATTTTCACACCAGATTATCACTGCATTTTCTATGGAGACCTAACGTAATTTACTGCGAAAGTTAAATGAATATATTGATTGCGTTTAAGTTAAATAAACATGAATGCGAAAGCTTATAATTTTAAGATTAATACCAAATTCAGGAAGGAAATTTGGAGAACTCCAGATGACGTCGTTTTAGTATATATACCCTGATTTTGCGGTGAGTTAGTGGATTCTATGCCAGCTAACTGCTCACATCGCACATTAGTTTTACTTTATTCAGTATGTTGAAAAATGTATCAGTTTAAGTTATTGGATTAAATAAGTAAGTGTTGTTAAATAGTGGTTAAACAATATTTTAGTAATCTGTAATTCAATAATCTAGTGCGTTTTATAATTGTGTTCTAGAAGATTTATCACAAGTTATACTACTTTCACAAGCATTATCATTTACTTTTCAATGGTGGGGTTTCGTCCACTCTACCCCAAACTGGATGGAAATCAGGGTGACTGGGCTAAAATGGCCTCAGTGTGAGTCCGACATGACGATTAAAAGGATTTATCATAATCACACATATAACAGATCTATGAGGAACTAACTGTGTCTCCGTACGGATGTGTAACTACTCATAACAGACTCTGATGACCACGAGACAAATCTAGCACTTCCCAGACAAGTCGCGAATATCTGAGACAGATTTAAGCAGTGTGTGAGGACCTTGTATAGTGCTAGCTCTGAGATGTACGACAGGCCCATAACATTATATTTGTTATCTCTCACATCCGTCACTACATTTTCGACGTCTGAGGAAAGTACTCCCCTAGACTTTTTAAACACTGTACATCTACTTGAACATAGGACAACGGCTAACACGCATTCCACCCCCAGTATTAAGCAAAGCTATTACCAAAACGTACAAAAGGTAAACTGTCCGATATCACAAGACAAAACATCTCGGCCGTTATTGACAAATGAACCGTTTTAATTCACTTATGGTGGCGTGTAGCTATTTGCCCATTTGTTACGCTAAATTGGAAGCACTCACTTCTGTGTATTAAGTTAAGTGGTGCGTGTGAGAATATCCTAGCTGTGTGCGTCTTCTCCCAGTCCATCCGCAGAGTTAGATACGGTTACATTTGACCGAAAGGACATTCAGATTGTGGGTAATTCTATTTGATCCTTTGGATGTAAATTCATCATGTCGATAAATTACATATAAAGACTAGTCACCTTAGCAACGTTTGCAGCCGCCAGGCAATGCAAAGCCCGGTTCCTCTCGCCTCCTTTGCGGAGCATCCACGCCATCTGTTTCAACCATAGTTACAGTGATCAAGATATTTATATTTTAAATTGCTTAATCAGACTCTATTTAGGTTTCTCCTGGCTGCAAAATGAAAACCCCCTAAATAGATATCAACGAGACACAGAACAACATATTCCATCGGAAATCCTCATCCAAATTTTAGTCTCCGGTGATAAACAGTTTATTCCGAATCATTGAGAACTATTTCACTCCAGAGTAGTGAAATCTGTTTCGCAACTGAAAAACTAACAATTAGTGAGCACCGACATCTCAGCAAGACAGATTTTCATTCCACCAAACCAACGGGTTTATTTGGTGCGATAGTGCGTATATCCTCTACCACAGAGATCGCACTATCTAGCGAGGTTGAGTCAGCACTACATTGGTGCATTCGATATTGGTCTTCATCTGCCAAAAGATCGATCCGAATCCCATAGCCCCAGACGCAAGGATCTAACCAAACTTTCAACGGGGAGAGATGAACATTTTATCTTCTTTCCAGCAGAAGAGATAAAGCCACAACCGCCTGTGAAGTCAAAGTTTAGCTCAGACGTTTGCGAGTGCTCTTTACACAACGGTACAACCCGACCCAGCCAAACAACAAACAGGAAGTAGTGATTACCCGAAGCGTAAAGATAGTAAGATGGCTTTCCCCATTCCATTTGGAAGGCCAAAGCTAAAGTCGTGGAGATTCATTGTCTACTGAACAGAGAACAAGCCCATAACTTATTGAGTCGTTATTTTTTTCGAAAAGTTTCCAGAATTAGACCTTTTTTTTTTTTTTTTTTGGTTTTTTTTTTTTTAGATTTGCTGTTTTGCAAATGAAAGCAGGAATATCATGACGTCAGTGACCACTCCAAACCTGAATGGGCTGTACACAGAGTCCGCTCTGCTGCGTGAGAAACATCCAGTCTGGATAAAGAAAAAGACGGATTTCCCAGCACTAAAGGGTACAAAAAATGATGGTCAGACCAAGAACTACATGGAAAGTTAAACATGAATGCAGAAAGACTATAATTTTAAATAATACAAATCAGGAAAGGAATTTTGGAAGAACATCCGAGACGTCGTTTTAGCTATATAGTACCCTGATTTACGGCTGAGTTAGTGGATTCTATGCCACAAGCTAACTGCCATACGCACATTAGTTTTTACTTTATTCAGTTATGGTGAAAATTGTATCGAGTTTAAGTATTGTATTGAAATAATAAGTGTTGTTAAATAGAGGTTTAAAAATATTTTATAGTAAGCTGTAATTCAATAATCTAGTGTTTATAATGGAATTGTTTTAATTAAAAGTGTATTCTATGCACAGCCTAAATTAGTTTTACTATATTCAGGTGGGGTTTGTCCACCTCACCCACAAAACTGGAGGAAATCAGGGGACTGGCTAAATGAGGCTCGTTGGAGCCGACATTGAATAAACAAGGATTATTCAAATTACACATATTAACCGAGGGATTTTGAGGACTAAACTGTCCCGTACAGGGTGTAATTCATAAC
>CAJDSM010105738.1:71-13929 GCA_903981925.1 Ostrea lurida
AGAAGAGAGGGGAGAAAACTAGAATCACAACTTGCTTGCAAAAATTACCCAACTTTGTGATTATAACAAGAAATTAGTGCGTTGTCGGAAGAGAGGGACTTCTCTCTCTCCTTTCTCGTCCTCCTCTCTCTCTCTCTCTCTCTCCTCTCTCTCTCTCTCTTTCTCTCTCTCTCTCTCTCACATGCTTTATGATTCTGGTGCGTGAAAACTCTCTCTCTCTCTCTCTCTCTCTCTCTCTCTCTCTCTCTCTCTCTCTCTTCTCTCCTCTCTCTCCTCTCTCTCTCCTGTTTTATTTTGATTTACACAAAATTTATTTTAAAATATAATCATAAGTGAGTAAGTATATGTTCCGTTTATTGGACCCGGGGGGCCCGAAGTACACATGTTTTCGCCAGCAAAGGTGCAAATAATCACATGTGACAACTGTAAACGTGCATTTTGTCGCCAACATTGTATTTCAGGCCTCAAGACCATAACTGAGAATATACTTAAATAACCTTTCAAATCCATCTAAATTCTGAAATGATTTCATTTGAAAATAGAAAGATTTCACTGTCTGTTTGCATTTGATTTCCTGTTAAACACTGTAGTATGTCGGGGGGGTGGGGTGGCTTCATAAATTTATGTGGCCGTAGACACGTTGCGCTGTCATCGCAGACCCCCACCTTTTATAATATTCATATAATTTCTGGGTTATCAATTGGTCGAACCTTTCCCCATCATCGTCGGAACCCACGGGTTATTCTATAGTCATAACGTAGAGAACCCGTGGGTTCCGACGTTGTGTTCCCACATGACAAACAAGAACTACCAAATCCATCATTATCATCCTGCTATTTCATATAATTGAGTAACATTAATGACCCTTATATATATTTCATGCTGATTTCTACCACCTTCATATATTCTGTAGTGGAAAAAAGCCAACCCTTAGCACGTCCCTTATCTAAAAGAAGCCCCCCCCCCCCTCCCCCCCTAGGTTAAACATACTACAACTGTGCTATACAAACTCTTTTAATTTAAACCAGTTTATGGTCTTGAGGCCTGAGATTATATCTATTTGTTTTGGTGTGAAAAATAATATTGATTAAAAAAAAAAAGCAAAATGCTAAAGACACCTATATCTACAGTTTATAAACAAATTGGCAATAAAACATCACAATAGCGACACATAAATACCACAATAAAATGACGGTGTTGCAATCATATCATTTGTCGCAATTACATTTGATTTTTTTTTTTAAAAATGGCACCTTAATTACAATCAGAAATAGTAAATTCTCTTATTAGGCCCAGTTCTTATTAATGGACGCAATCACTTGGGACCGCATCGATAGCGCCCCTTTATTCAGGGGGAAATAACCGCGCTACACTCGGAGCAATGTCATCCCATTTCGTTTATTAACAAAATACCTTAATTCGATATAACGAAATTGGATGTAACATAGATACGTGATAATTTAAGTCGTAATAATAGAGGTGATAACTTGTTCTAGCGAGAAGAAAATCAACTCCTTCTAACGAAAATAGCTTCTGATGCGAGAAATTCTTTTTTAAGCCAGACGGCTTTTGTAGAGCCAATGAGTCAAGTTTCTAAAGTTAAATTTTGCTATTCTAGGCTATTAAAAGGGAATGCTAATTTCAAATACATGAAAAAACATATAAATGGGCGACAGTAAAAAAATGTTTTCAAACGTAATTATAGCTCCAAAAAATAATACAAAATACGAGTGTAGGGCAAACATAGACCCGACAAAGCCGTAGGTATCCGGGGAAGTTTAATTCATATGGCAATTTAATGCAAGGAAAATCATGGATAGGCCCATGGGTATTATTAACTTTCTCTACAACGGTCTATGTCAACGATCCGCCCCCCCAGTGACGTATTAAATTGACAGCCCCTAGTCGAAAAATTCAAACAGTATATTAGAACAGAGAGTACCGTATAACCTGTCGTGTCAGTCAATACCAATTTATAAGAATGTAAGGGACAATATTAAATGACAGGTCAGTCTAACAAATCATAGAAATGTGCTTCATTAGGTTATTCGGTATTGAAACAAAGCCAGTTGTAATACATTATCATATTACAAATCTACACATACTATGAATATAGACACATATGTAAGCAGAATATGAGATACTATCAGATTATAATCGCAAGACTGAGAAGCACCCAGTCATTATAGCCGGAACTCAACCTAGCTTAGGAATTTTGCAAAAATTTCATGTTTATTATACTCGCCATTAAAAACTGAGTCACCAGATTTTGGATAGTACTTTACGACATAGGAGCTTAGAACATACTTCATTACAAGAGGATTGCTCATATGTTTTAGTAGAGTTTAGCTAGGGATGCCCTCGTCGCTTGAAAATAGATTAGCTTGTGCACCAGGAGGTCTGATAAAATTTGCTGCCATCAGCATTATGATGCATAAGGAAGAAAAAGAGTTTAATGATCCAACAGAAGTTAAATCCACTGCTAATGCAGTTCATATTTTTCATAAAAAAGCTTCCTATTTTAAGAGATCATTCGGTTACACTAAGGAAAACGATGATGCGACCCCACTAGGTTCCACATAATGCCCTGGCGCTGTATAACTGAAATAGTATGTCGGATTTGAACGTGATCGTGAATCTTTCTCTCACCATAATTTAACTTAAAAATTGTAATTAGCTAGAACAAAATCAATAACATCAACCTAGAAGAAACACTTAGTCAAGTAAGAATACATAAAAAAAAATAAAATAAAAAGTAAGACAAATAAAAAATACTATCAGTATAGTATAAAAACTGAATTAAATAAACATAGCTAATTAAAGGGGATTAAAAGGTCGAAACTACGAAAATCTTCCCAGCTATTTTAATTGATTAACATATAGTTGAAAATCAATCGAAAAGCTCTTAATTATAATGAAGCCTTTGTCTTTAAGAATTTGGTATGACCTTGCTGTTCCCCATTGATACTAGTTATAATGTCGAGATAGCGAAGATGAATTTTTCCATAAATACATTATATTCAGAGCTAGATCCATCAAAGTACTTTGATCGTGTTTAACCGAGAAAGTCATGGAACTTATTATTAGTAAAATTAAAGCTAAGTCCGTTTACAGTCTACGTAGAAATTCATTTGTCATTGTCATCTGTAAATTAGGACGGAATCACCATTCCAAATAAATCAACAAATTGTAACGAAAAGATGATCAATTTAGAATTTATTTTTATTTCCATTTTCCACTCTTCAGGAATAAATTAGTGCATTTGGCATCTGTAATCTAAGTAAAACACAAATCTACAAAAATTGCTGGAATAAACCTCGAGACAAAGAAGAAGTCCAACGGCCACTATTTATATTTTCGTGAGAGCGTTTCCTTTGCCTATCACGAAAAAACTACCTACTACTTAATTGTCAATACCTACAACCAAACCTGCCAACTCGCTGTATAAGCGCACTCCTTGACCCAGTACGAGGTCACATATATTGAGAAGTGTTTGAATAATGTATAACACATCAACTTTATAGGTATACCTTGAAGATAAACCACCAAACATGGTGCCAGGTAGAGCAATTTATCTCAATCAATCAAGCCAAGTCACACATGTAGGTCAAAGTCTTTAAACGATTTCCTTAAGGCTGTGTATTTAACAGAGGTCAAAAGTCTATTCATTTCAGAACAATTTTAAGTTCTGTTTGAAAGATCTTTACACATTCTTAAGCTGTAAATATTTATCATTATCATATTATGTTTAATTAAATTACAGAATTAACAATTTCAGTACACAGAATTTGGTTGGCTTTAAACATGTGTTGTGCGTGTGACTTTGAATATATTCCTATCTGAACGTAACATTGAACGTGACATAATTATTCCAAGCCCATACATAATCATTACACATAACCCTATCAAAGCATATAAATTCGCCTACATTGTTCCGTCGATTTCAAAACTACATAATCGTTTGTCAAGGCCTGTTTTGAATTCTAATAATGATCATGAAGTTCGATTCATTAATCCGCGTCTATGCGATTCAACCTGTATTACAAACCTTGTACTTAATTGATTGATGACTTTGTATATTTATTTTAAAAATAAATATCTGCGCGGTTATTAAAAATTGCCTTGGTTTTTACGATCCCGAATCGAGGAAATTTGTTTATGCTCAGTATTTGAAGATTCGACCGACCAAGTTTTAGTCGAGGTGTTTACCAAGGTAGTGACCACGAACGGCTAGCGCTCTGAGAGCCCGTCAGCCAGTGAATGGGTTGCTTTGTTTTGTGGTTGCGTGCACGTCAACCCCCTTGCGCGCTCTTGCCTGACCTCCACGGTTTACTTTCTCTAGAGTGGTGCACTAATCACTCCGACAAAAGATCGGATAGATTTCTAACTGCTTACTACTGATTCCGAGACTACTATGGAGGCGATGTGACACAGTTTTGGGGCAGAACTGTTTAAGTTACAGGGAGTGTCAACTCCACATAACTCCATCAAGGTTTGAACGCGGGTCATGGGCATGATAGCCCTATTGGGACACCGACGGTGATATTCTGACGAACGGGAACCTATCCCCATGGCTTGCGAAGCGAAAGCGCTCATCCAATCCACAGGGAGCTTGCCATGTTCACTGGATTGCTGTTGTTCCTTGGACTACCAATGGCAAAACAATTGGTAAAACAGGTACTTTATTAAACTGTAGAATATGTGTTAACTGTGAACAGATTTTAGGTTAGCCATTGTGTAGGCGAAATGGTACTGACAAGTTAACTCAACGCACTCGTATTTCAATGTCAGCTTCCACTCCGACTACCCAAACCCATTTTCTTGTCTTTTCTTCTTCCACGTTATTACATTGACACTGGAAACGTATGTATTTTTCTTGTGAACTAGCGCATAGAAGGTGGGGATCTTTATGCAAAGGACGTCCCCGCTTACAGTGTTGGTTGTAAGAAGAAAATTTTCTTCTTTTTACATTACGAAAGCTACTGCGAACAGATTTTAATTTTGTTGAGCTCTTCCGCATAGGCAACCCTTACTGAAACATAGCTACGGAATTTTTCTAACAAAAACTTGTAGTTTAAAGACGAAATCTTTAGAAATAGTCTTTATTATCACTTGTGTCACTGATCCTGATGACTTTTTATGATGACACTGTAATTGTTACGAGATTATCTTCCTCTTATTGACTTTATTTAAAGAGTCGTTCCTCATGACTTTTCGTCTACGTCGGCTTTTCTGTACAAATTTGCAATTTTAGTGGTGGGATTTTAGTTAGGAGTAGATTTCTATGAATATGAAATTTCGTATTTCCACGGGGTTGTCTAGTCATCCAGGTAGTTGGATGGGGCCTGTCGTGTATTCATGTCCCACTGATCAACTCCTTCCGCCTGTAGGCTCGTGCATGCCCCAACCCCGAGTAAGGCGTTTCATCCGCCACATACTGCGTTCGCACTTCGGGTTGCCAAGGAGCTTAGTAACAGGGCAGTGAAAACAATGGTAGCTCAGCAATATACGGGCGACGAATAACAAACGAAGTCCTCCCTAGCACGTTCGCATTTGCAAGCTGGAATACGTCAGGACACCACTTGATGCAGATTTCTCTAGAACCTTCAATCAGATCCAAGACCGACCAGACGCAAAAACAGCTGTCATCGTTGCTGAGCTCACAAATGCTCAACGTGGACCATGGTGCAAGCTTACAAGAGAAACAAGACTTGCTGATGAAGGGATACTGTACAAGAAAGGACAGTACACTTTCGTCTTGGAAGGGAAAGAGACAAGAGGAGACACGCCAGCCTGGTGAAATGGCGTTGGGTTGTTTGCCCGCCCAGTACAGAACATCTCGCTTCTACCTATGTTAGACAGAACCTCCTACTGCCAGGATCCGAAGTGCTGCCTATTTTTGCCCTGGCTTAATCTCAGATTCACGTCCGTCATCTGCCGGTGACTGGTGCTACCGCCCCGACATTGCGTGCAATCCCTGATGTAAAAACATCATTCTACAGACCAACACTAGATTCACTCATGGAATATTCCACAAACAGAGATTCTCTACCTACTTGAGCACTTCAATGCCAAGGGTTTCAGCTTTTTTACAGAATATTTGGTCGACTTGCATCGGTCACTTTGCATAGCGAACAGACGACAATAGGCAGAGATTGCTTGACTATGCTGTGCCAAGCCAACGTTTGCCGTTACATTTATTGAAACTTACCACGTTCAAAATAGACCCAGCACAAGTTTACGTGGATGCAGATTACCCTCGCAGATTACACGCATTCTAAACCAAGAGTTCTACTCTACCGAAGAGATCACACATAAGAACTGGGAGAATCAAAGAGAGTATAAACACTTTCATTTCCTCCATTACAGCATTGCTCTTCAGCTAAACTTGACACCCACGGTTGTCCTGCAGGAGAAAGAGTTGGGCATTATCCTGGATGTTAAACATCCATAAGTCTGGCACATCTAATCATTCGGGAGAAAGAAATGGGCAAAATGTGGCACTGTTATGAGACAAACCTCCAAGTGATGGAACCTTTTAACACTCAGTCCAAAAGACACAGGCCCTAATAAGATGGAAGCAAGACCCTATCACAGAGCAACCTTAAAATGTGCCTTGAGAAAAGCCGCGAGCTGATGAGTCAGGAGATCAGACAGGAAAATGTTCCAACGGAACTATGGTTACAGCCGTGCTCTATCCATCAAAACGGCCTCCAATTCTGGGCAACACCAGAGCCATGTACGAAGTTATAAAAGCAAGCAACCGGACTCAGCCATAAAGGAAAAGCGCCCCTTTAAAATCAAAAACAGGTGGCAGTCATCACTGACGCGCAAAGGTACAAATTGGAGAGATGGGTCGGAACCAACTACCTTGGAACTGCTACCTCCACAGAGAAGAAAGTTCTGAAGGAAGCCCTCAATAACGTATCAGGATTTATGGTCAGTCCTCCAAGAATTCTGATGCCTCCGAGCAAGGACTGAAGGAAGCGTTGAAAGGCTATTAACGCTCTTAGCGGAAGTTGCCAACAAAGCACCAGTAATGATGCGATTCTCCTGATATTATCAAACAGGGAAAATTCCAGCTTTACTTCCACACCTCCATGAGCTTATGGCAACTCTGCCTGGAAACGAACGCGGAGAGCTCTCCAACAAGATATAATAGATGGCAACACATCCGCGTGACTCTTTGTCAACAAATCAAGGGCACCGAAGTCGAGTTGCAACAACTACCCACGGAATTCTCCCTGCTAAGATAGTAGGAAGGTCTTGCCAGAGTTTGTACTCATAAATCTACATGGTATTGGCTGAGTGTGCTTACACAGTGCAGCTTAAGATCTGGATGAATCCCTGATGACATGATCTTCTTCCGTGAACAACTCAGGAAAAATGCAGAGAGCAGCGGCAAACTGTGACATGGCTTTCGTCGACTTATGACTAAGGCGTATTGATCTGTTAGCATACGATGGCCATTCAAGATTCTACAGAAGATTTGGATATTTCACCAAAATTCTAGCAATTCAAGTCATTTCATCGCTAACATATGAAAGCACCGTTTACGGCTCGACGGGAACATCCAAGGCCTTCCAATTCTCGCAGTGTGTTGTATATTCTTTTCACTCCTTACTGTCTCATAGCATTCAAATCTTTCACGGGATTTTGGTATATCTGCTATCACTCGTCTATGATTGGCAAACTGTTAAACTTGAACTGGACTTCGCTTGCCATAAGCCAAGTCACCCGTGTCCTCCTCAGAGATATGCGTTCGCTGATTGATGCCGCCTCTTTGCCAAGCCACTTCTCGACGAAGGTCTCCGTGTCTCATGGACAACTTCTCCAAAGCTTGTGATGACTTCGGGTCCACCAATCGAGCATCAAGAAGACACGATGGTCATGGGGCAGGACAGACCAACTCCACTCCATCTCATCAAGGGCGCAAAATCCACTAAGTGTTGTTTTGATAAGTTTAAGTCCTGGCTCTCATATCTCCGAACATCTTCACTTGATGTGAATCAATGCCCTTATTTGGCAAGGCTTGCTGCTGTGATGTCGAAGCTGACAAAGAAAGTGTTGGTGGATACAAGAACCTGACACTAACACAAAGCCTTAAGGTCTATCAGCATTGCGTCCCTCAGCACACTGCTAGTGCAATAAGGACTGTCGTGCCAAAACCAAAATCACCCGTGTCATCCTTCAGAGAATATGCTGTCTTGCTGATGATGCCGCCCTTGCAGCCACTCTCACGGAGGTCTCATGTTATTAGCTTTTAAAAACCGAAATCACTGGGAACCGGAGTTTGCTACCGCATTTTTAGCAACAAGGGGGAATAGATTGACAAACGTAATATTTAGGGAAATAAATCTATAAATTTTGGCGATAAAAATCTCATCCGAAAATGGAATTTTATTGTGAGTAAATCACATCTGTAAATTTTTGTTAAAGAAGTAACATTTCATTTGGTAATTAGAAAAAACACCCGGTTTTTGGAGTTTCGAAAAAAAGCCCGGCCGAGCCCGGGTTGCTACTCATTACAACACTCTAGATGGGTAAATCGTACGTAAAATTGGCGATCACGAAAAAAAGTGTAGAAAGGGATATGGCTGGCTCAAAGAAGATACAGAAAATATTACCTCACATTCATTCTTGTGAAGTCATTAATCATTATCGATGCCAGCTGGCCGGAGAACTTCAGTCTATGTCATCCGAAAAACTGCTCCTTGCTCTTTCTGTTCTTGCAGGTGTTATGGTCAGATGACCATTGACCGTCAATGTTTTCATACATGAATTGAGTGTCCCTCGAGATTTAAAATGCTCGCTGAGACGTCCTTGGAACATTTAGTTTTTTTAAGGTAGATCGATTATTATTGATCTTCCGGTGCAGACCCATTTAAGAACGATCTATACCCTTTAATATTTTTTTCATCGAACTTAACACGAATTTTCGATTCAAATGGTTTTTGATACGATCTTAATCTATTGTTAAACTAATTAATCTTGGTATGCGACTCATTTTACTCTGTTAAAATGTGCTAGCTAGTAATCGTTTTGCATACCTACCAACTCACTGTAGTTCTTGTTCTGTCGTTTTCATTGCACTGTATTCTAGCACTTTAGTTTACCGTCCTGTAGTCCTAGTGCTGTTGGTAATTTATTCTATTATATTTAGATCTTAGTTGCGTTTACTAAGGATATTGTATTCTTTTGTTATTTTGTCCTCCGTCCTGATAGAAGGAGACAGGTCGTCCACGAAAATTTAACCTCTCAAAATTTTTTTGTTGTCGTTGGTACATTTTGAAGTTATTTATTATAATCTTTTTTCTTTTTGGACCTAAGGATCTTTCATTGTAGATCCGACACCTCGGAGGAAGATTTGAGTGCTTGTTGGTTTATCGTGGCTTCTATTCCAATCACATGGAGAGATAGAGGAGAGATGAGAGATACCGCAACCTCATTACTCTCGAACCCATGGACTAGAAAAAAATCTCCCGCAGTAGCGTATCTATGCGATTCCAGATATCGAGTGGTTAAATCCAAATATACTTAGAAAATAGGATGGCGGACTTTCAACTCACTTTCAACCATAAAAGGCGGCCCCCCGGCGGGTATTCGAGATATCAGTGTTCGTTGGATTACCGAGTGTTCCGACTAATTTCAAAAAAACCACATTACACACAATTTATGGGAAAATATACAGATCCTGATAGATAATGAGAAAATAATAGAAATACAAAATTGGATAAACACACCAATTTCATAATTGATTGATTGATTTATTTGTTTTTACGTCCCACCGAGAATATTTCATCTCATGGAGACCAACCGTCACCAATTGCTCGCGGAAGGGGCTGCAAAATTTATGCCTCATGTCTCGCACTCAGGTCGCGTCTTGAGCAAGGGAGGGATCTTTATTCGTGCCCCACACCTGCCTGTATGATACGGGACTCGGTTTGTCCGTCTCATTCCGAATGACCCCCCATTCAGTCGACCTTTTACGACACGCAAGGGATACTGAAGGACCTATTCTAACCCCGGATCCCCACGGGTCATATAAAGAAATACAATAGCAATGCATAATGACATACAATGCATTGCAAATACTAAAAAATATATACAACACAAATATAAAAAAGCAGATATATAACATATACTTTGTTTCACACATGACAACAATGAATGCATGGGAAATTTCTATGCCAAATAGGCCTAGTTTTGCACACGCTTGACAAAACTACCATTTAGAGGGTTTGAGGGATATTGTGGAATTTGTCCCCTTTAAATGAATAACCCCTAATCCTGACTCTGCATGGAGCTGTTTAAAATATTGCATCATTGAGGATTATATATTAGTAATATATAACCCATAAATAGTTGGCAATAGTTTAGATTTATTAGAACTTTCAACTATCATCACCATTGAATTCGTCTTGTGCTTCAAGCCAGAAGTGATGATTGACCTGGCTTCACTCCAATAATGTTCTCATGACCTCACTTATCAACTAATATAGTCTGATACGTTCCATCATTTTAATACAAACTTTACAAACTTAATAATGGATAATCAAAACCCACCATCCTCAAGAAAAAATACCCCCCCCCCCCAAAAAAAACCCAGCCCACAGTAATTTAATCTAAAATATCAATATATTTTTTGCCGGAGATGGTGAGATCCAGTTTTTATATTTTTACTATGTCTTTAAAGATGGTCGGGACGTTCATTATAACTGAGGAAACTAGGACCTGTACCAGACTTTGAGTGACGGGGGTGCGGCGACCCCTGCAAAAACTGCACGACCAAAATTTAAGCTTGCATTTTTTGAAGGCGGTGCGAACAACAACCTTTCACTTTTGATTACGGGCCTGCATTGACGACAAGTCAACAACGGACACGGAATGAAAAAGAAATCTGTATTACTTGCGTCCTTCAGATTTAAAGAGTCATTTATTAGGTCAGATTGTTGAGGATGAAATCTGGCTAATTATATTGCATTTTGCTTTAACACGTGTGCGAACACGCATCGCTTTCAGTCTTGAAGGATGCAGTGAAAATAACCTTTTTCTTAATTCAATTCGTTTAGCCCAGTGATAGAAAAAATTAATGGAATACAACAAGTTGTTTTATTCTATAGGAAAGGCAAACTACTAACGCAACAGCGACCAATCTTGTCAGTCCCATATAGAAAATACAAAACAAGAGTTGGGCAAACACCGGACCCCTGGGGATACACCAGAGGTGGCTAGATCACTGTTGCATAGGAGGAGTAAGGCATCCTCCGCCGTGAGCCCATTGTCTGATCAGGGTAAATGGGTAGTAGATCCGCCAGTCAAAATCAGAGTTGTACATGTATAAAGAGGTGACTTAATAATTAACATATGCTATGAAACACGTTAGACAGTATTTGACCCCAGTTGATTAGATTTGTACTAATTGATGTATGGGTCAACTAGATCGTTTACATATAACGACCATAGAATTTGTAAAATGCACTGTCTTTTAACGTGACTTTGAACCCATGCAACAACAACATGTTTGGTAAGATAGCCTGGCACTCGATTTCTAAAAAACTGATCATACGCAGGACAAGCTCACTATCTGTACTCTCGAATTAGGAGATTTTAGAGAGACGGGCACACATCATATGCAGTGTGAGTGATATGGAGATGTTGCTACAATAAATGTTGAAAGATTGACAATGGAAGAAGCTGAATCGTCCCATCGTGCGCTGTTGTATCATAAGGTTTGACGTTGTTCGTTACTGCCAGATGTTCCTCAATAAAATATGAAGTACGATAGCTCAGACATAGTAAGAGACTGGTGTGTCCCTTATAGCTTTCTAGCCGCTTTCGCAGGGATATCTCGAATCGACCGCATTTGAACGCATTATCATTATCCTACAATAGAGTCAAAGCGTCCGTCCAAATATCGAAATGTCGAATTAAAGGCCACCGCACGATATGTTTGTCCTTCTCATGTAGCAAGCTAAAACTTAACGTTGAGGAACATATTTATGTGTAACCAAAGTAATGAAAGGATAATAAAAACATCATACGGTCATTGATTCAAGGCTGAAACAGAACTTTTGATTTAAGCCAACACTATTTAACACTGCTTGTTGCCTATGATTGGCCTATTACACCTGGGCTTGTTTGCTCGTGATACTATCCCTGACGTTCCTGTTTTTCTGATTGTCTACCTCAGCTGTTTGTTGGCGGTATGATGTGGCTATTCACCTGCTTGTTGCTGGTGATTTCTATTCCTACTTCTCTGTGTGTGTTTGCTATCCACTTGCTTGTCTCGTGTTTGGTGGGCTATTCCACTTGCGTTGTTGCTCTAGTGAGTTTGCCATTAGAACTGGCACATGTACAACTTGTCTTGTTGCTGTGATTGCCTACTTGAATTGGCACTGTTTTAACTGCTTGTTTGTTGCGTTTCGTGTTATTGTCTATTAAATTGTATACTACTGTTGATTGCTATGATTACATTGCCCTGTGTTGCTAAGATTGGCATATTCCAGCTGTTTGTTGCTAAGGATTTCGCTATTCGGTTTGGCATCTGGCTCTGAGGTAGACTCGCTGCAGATTTGCTATTCTCTCCTGGACGAGTCGGGATGTTGCGTATTGATTTGCTAGATTCCATCTTATTTGTTTGCTATGAGATTTACTATAGTCATGCTTGGTTGCTATGATTACTATCCGCCACTGCTATCGTTGATTTGATTTTTATTCCACTTCTTGATTTTGGATTACTATTCCACTGCCGTGTCTTGTTGAGTTGCTATTCCACTGCTTGTGTGATGTGGTTTGCTATTCCACTGCTTGTTGTGTGGTTACGGTATTCCACTTGCTGTAGTTGCTGTGATTGCTATTCCACTGTTGTTTGTATGGTTACTTTCCAAGCTGCTGTTGCTTTGATTAGCCGTATGTCCATCTATCTTTGTTTGTGTGGTTACTATTTCCACGTTGGCTGTTGCTGGATTTCTATCATGCTGTTGCTGTGATTGCTATCCACTGCTTTGTTGGGTTTGCTTGTGATTGCTATTTTCCACTGCTTGTGTGGTGGTTGCTATTCCACTGCTTGTTGTTGTATTACTATTTCACTTCTTGTTGCTGTGATTGCGTTTACATTGCACACTTCTTGTTGCTATGGGTTGTAATCCACTGCTGTTGCAGTGATTGCCATTACTTGGCACTGTGACACTGGACCATGTGATAGCTATTGATGGCACCGTCTACTGCTTGTCTGCCTGTGATTGCTTATTCCGCTGCTTGGTGCAGATTGCTATTACACTGCTTAGTTGCCTATGATTGCTATTAACTACTGCCTATGTTGTGTGGGTTGCTATTTCACTTCGTGGTGGTGTGGAGTTTGCTTATTCCAACTTTTCTTTGTTGCAGTGTATATTGCCAATTAATCTGGCACTGTACACTGCTTGTTGCTGTGATTGCTATTGATTGCCAATGTTAACTGCTTGTTTTGCTGTGATTACTATTAATTGGTATTGACTTGTTGCTATGATTACAATTGCTTGTTGCTAAGATTGTTATTCCACTATTTGTTGCTATGATTACTATTCCACTGCTTGTTGCTATGATTACTATCTCACTGCTTGTTGCTGTGATTACTATTTCACTGCTTGTTGCATAGTTGCTATTCCATTTCTTGTTACTGTGATTGCTATTCCACTTTTTGTTGTGTGATTACTATTGCACTGCTTGTTGCTGTGATTACTATTTCACTACTTGTTGCATGGTTGCTATTCCATTTCTTGTTGCTGTGATTACTATTTCACTTCTTGTTGTGTGATTACTATTCCACTGCTTGTTACTGTGGTTCCTATTCCACTTCTTGTTGTGTGGTTGCTAC
>CAJDSM010105752.1:8976-19133 GCA_903981925.1 Ostrea lurida
TTGGTAAATAGTGGGTTTCAATGTTGGAGGCGAATATAATCGATACATCTAAATTTGTGCGGTTCCTAAACTTTTTCTTCTTCGACTAAAACGTTAAACCGAAAGTAGACCGTGTTTCAAGCGGAAACACGTCACTTAGTTATAATATGGACGAACGTTTCATACTACCTTAAATACTGGTTCCGGTTGCAAAATATGGTGTTGTAGCAAGGATTCCTGAATAGAAACCATGACTTCATTTTATTTCATAGTGTAAGACTTTAACCGTCATCAACGTCTAAAGTTCATATACATTTTGAGGTTACAAATGCTAGACCCTGATTGTAGCAAAAGATGCAAATGAATCTAGAATCTTTGACACGATCATGATGTGTCTTTTCATGAAAATAACAGACGACACACTTGGGGGTGAATGAGAATTTTAGGATAACGGAAACTCTAACAGTTAGATACTCCAACACCGAGTGTGAGAGAACATGAGAATGTTAGATACCACAACAATGAGTGTGAGAGAATGTTAGATACTCCAACACTGAGAGTGAGAGAATGTTAGATACTGCAACACTGAGAGTGAGAGAATGTTAGATACTGCAACACTGAGAGTGAGAGAATGTTAGATACTGCAACACTGAGAGTGAGAGAATGTTAGATACTCCAACACTGAGTGTGAGAGAATGTTCAATACTACAACACTGAGTGTGAGAGAATGTTAGATTACTCCAACATGAGTGTGAAGAGAAGTTAGATACGCCACACCATGAGTGAGAGAATGTTAAGATACCAAACTGATTTGAGAGTTTAAACACCACTTGAGTGTGAGAGAAATGTTAAGATACTCAACACTGAGTGAGAGAGAATTTAGATACCAACATGAGTGTGAGAGAATGTTAGATACTCACACACTGAGTGTGAGAGAATGTTAGCATACTCCAACACTGAGTGGAAGAGAGAATGTTAGATACACACACTGAGTGTGAGAGAATGTTAGATACTCCAAAACTGAGTGTGAGAGAATGTTTAGATACCCAACACTGGTGAGAGAATGTTAGATACGTACTAACACTGAGTGTGAGAGAATGTTAATACTCCAACACAATGACTGGAGATGTGAGAGAATGTTAGATACTCCAACACTGAGTGTGAGAATGTTAGATACTCCAACACTGATGTGACATGAGAATGGTAGATCATCAACACTGAGTGTGAAAATTCGATGAATTGATTATTGATTAAATGTTTTTTTAATCGTCCCTCTAGAGAATTTTTTCTCTATATGGAGACAGATCACCCTCCATATCCGATGAAAGCTGCAAGATTGTTAGCGGCCGTATACTTGCCTTACGGTATAGGTAGTCCTTATGTGGAGATAGTATGATAAGATTTGCAGAATTTCATTACAAGCATAATAACTTTGCACAGACGGGACTACTGTTAACTAGATGTATTCCAGAAATTTAGACCTTCGTGCCAGAACAAAAAAGAACCTATTTTTTTGTTTCAAGAATGGCCGCCGTCAGAATTTGTCGTGGAGAAATGGGCTGGTCTGCGTAGAAGATGATTAGTCGATTACTATTATCATAGAAAACGTCCGTCAATCGTGACAACGTTTGTGGTGTGTTTCTGATAATATTGTCGAGGGTATTCTGATATATAAATATTTAGCCATTAAGGTGGATCTTACATCGATCATAAATGCTGACCTTCCTTCGATATGGATGAAAATATCACTAATCAGGTTATATACCAATTCATTTCATAATTAATGCCCTAGCCGACTGCTCAGTAAGTTAGCAAACGCTGCTTCTGAACTCAGATCGCGGGTTCGATTCCAGCAAGGGTTTTAAATTTTTTTTTCCAATTGCTTTCTATTGAAACTGCATTTTTTCACGAATTGAGTGAATTTGAAACTTTTGTCTTTTCAAAATATTGCTTAATATATCCTCTATTTTTCATCCACACAAATTTCTCTGGTGTAGCACTCCACCTTAAAAACAAAATAAATGCAACTTCCGGTTTCTAAAATGGCGCATGAAATGGTAAAAACGATATTTTAAAATCTTATTTACAACATAACTTTTCCAGTTACAGGTCACATTTTTTTTACTTAGGCGCATTGTATCAGATGTCGTAATAAGGTAACTTCATTAGAGCTGACAATTAAGGTACAACAAACCTGTACATAGAAGTCCAGAATCGTGTTGCATTTACAGTTACCACCAATTGATTTTTTGGCAACCACATTTCAAAAGTTTTCTTTACAGAAATGCTGCAACAGAAGGTAATGATTGTGCATTTAGGTTTCCAATATTCCATCACCTTTGTCTTTTTCACCCAACCCGAGTGTTCAGGCTGGCAGGGTCTATTACATGTCACTCACAACTTGGCTCCCAGACATGTCCACCTTGTTATTGCTGCCTCTCGATGTTGTTTAGAGTAAAGCATCTCTAGTCGGGGGATAGCATAGAAGGGGGTTGTTTTCTGCGAACAATTCAAAGCGTGCCTCATTGACGCAATGTAGAAGTTGCCCTGTTCGTATAAAATGCACACAAAGTCGTCCAGGATCTCAATGTACAGCTTCTGAATCGATTTACAGGTGTCAATGCCAAGGCTAGTGATACTTCTGTAACGTCTAGAAACATCTCCGCAGTCTTCATGAGCTGTTCCCTTCCCTCGAAATGCTTGATACAGTATCACGATCCTGTAAAAAGCGTGGGAAAATGGTAAGGCAGAGACCGGAATCCCCAAGATGCTCCAATAATCGAGTATCGGGAGCCAGCGAAGTCTTTGTTTCGACCCATAATTTATCCACAATTTATCTAAGCCAAGTTGTGCAAAAGTCGAAAAACTGCAAAAAAGTACAACATCAAATCTGTACTGACATGGAAACGCCTTACAACCTTTGACTGCAGCATGCTTGACGTGAATCAACATTCTTGAGCCAGCTTCTCTTCGTGGTTACAGGAACACAGCGGTAGTGTCTTACATTTCGCATTGGTTGAGGACATTTCATCCAGAGTTAGCAATCTGTCTATTGGTCTCAATGGTAACAATCAGCTTGACTTTAGAATTAAAAACGTTTTTCCGTTTGTTGTCACTTTTGTTTCTAAAGAAAGCTGTTCCATCCTTTGTGTTTTGATTTTTCCAACCACCTTACGCTAACACCAGACCTTCTTCCTTTGGTCCTGGTAATTTGCCCTTTTGAGAACTAATCTGTATGTACATATCGAAACATATCTACCTGAGTATTTTTGTTCAAACAGGAGTCTATGTATGGCAGAAAATAATCTTTGTGCATTAGTCATCAAATCTTGATTCTCGTGGTGTTTTGAATTGTGCCATCAAATATGAAGCGCTTCAGAATCCTGGATCTCTTGCGGAACATAAACGTTGCTTCGAATACATCCATCAACTCCGGTGTATAAGTTTCCAATCCTGTTACAATGAAGAGGGGGTATTTTTGATTTGATGACTGAAAAATATCTTCCATAATCGCACTGTCTGCTTTGGCAAAGATAATGAAAGCCTAGAAAAACCAAGTAACAAATCATTTTTTCATTGATGAAGCTTTTTTCTTTCGACGAATCCAGGATTGTTTTCGCTTTTCGCTGAATAAAGGAAAGTCTATTCTTTTTGATAGGATCCATAGAAGTTGTTCCTCATTTGTGATCCTGTCTAAGACTGGTATATGCTTTGCTCCAAATATCTCTTAAAGTAATGATTGTAGCTATGTCTGAATCGACACAATCCTTTTGTATCAAGCTCACAGATCTAATCATCTCCTCAAGGAAGGATTTACCAAAATCGTTCCAGTCTTGACAAGCCTTTTTAACTCTCCTACAGGCTTTTGTGACGGTACTGTATCTTCAATGGTGTTTTCGTCTTCCAACCGAGTACTGGAACTTCAAACCGATTTCAAATTTCATCTACCATACCGCTGATCTCTGATCCAGCTACCATCCAGACGCCTCAGAGCTGACGGGTCTTCAGTCCAATCCCGATCGGCAGCCACCATCTCTTATCAAAGCGTTGTTCTGTCAAGAGCTTGATCAAATTGCATGTTTAAATGAACCGTAAGTTACCGTTAGCAAATTCTCGTCTAATTGGAGAATCTGTAGAATCGAAGCCATATCCTGCACATGTATTAAGAAGCCTCTTGCGTAAATTATCCTGATCAAGACCAAAAAAGTATGTGATTGAGTTTGACAAAGACTGCTATATAATTTCAAAATCAGATTCCCTAAATGATCTTATACTAAGGCAATAACAATAGCTCCAAATCCAAAACAGATCGACTCCAAATAGAATTGTAGATGGGCATTCTCTCTGTTCTCGCACCAGTCTATAAGATTTCAAATGTACTAGAACTCTTACCCGCAAGTTTCCTTCTTGGATATCTCATTGCTGACATTAACAGTATCAAAAGTGCACAGAAGTGACCTCTGATGAGCATGGCGTGTTTCTAGCTACGTTGAGCAGACTAAGAAGGAATCGACGGTTTCCTGGAGTTGCTATATCAACTTCAAAACTAGTACTAAATTGTAAACGTGGGACGTTACGATGTGGTCCCCATAAATCATTCCTTCATTCAGCAAGTGGTGTCATTTTGTTGTTTAAGCAAGCGATTTTTACCATACCAAATCTGGTACATGAGACACCAACTTTCTATCCGTTCAGTAAAGACATGGCAGAGAGCCCATAATATGTATATGAAATTGCACGTCATATACGCGCATGCGCTCAATTTTTCCACAATAATAATCTTCCTTGTAGATTTTTATGCAGCATATACCTATGACCAAATTTTTCATTCAAAAGCTCATTAAAGAGAGAGATGGCACAAACGATATCATCCAATTCAGATTTCAGTTTGCACGGCGAGCGTGTGCGGGAAATGATTTTGGACATTCACAATTAACAAAGAGTCCAATAACATATCTGAAATTATAATACATTAAAACATTCAATCCATATGGAAAGATCCTCGTAGAGTAGTAATACAATTTAGACATAGAAAATTACAATGGCGCGCATTCACTGCACGCGAATTTGATAAAGATCATTTTCTTGACACCATCTCTTTTAAGGCACTCATGTCATAAACTTACCAGTAAAAAATTTGAATTGATTTAGTCCTTTAATTCGAAAGTTATGGCATTTTAGTATCCGAGAAATGACGAAAAGTAGCACGTGCACACATTGTAGGGCACCGCACATGAGTACGAGTAGAGTATTACTTTTTGATACCATTCAAAAACTTATCAAATGATATACTACCAGTATTAGATTTGATAATTGTTTGGTCATTTTTGAAAGTTAGGCATTTCAAATATCGTCCAATCATACATTCAGCACACGCGCATTGCGCTGTGCCTGAAAAAGGAAATTTTGACTAATAACCCTCTATTAAGACCAATTCAAGATTACTCACAATATCAATTATGATTTCAACAAGAAACAACGTTATGGTTAAATCGAAGAATTGGACTTTAAAAAGACGATGCACGTGCATGCGCAGCGCGTTGCAATTTTTTTACATCACTATGTAGAACTTTAATATTGTCTACCTAATGCTGTGAATAATCATTTCAATTATCTTATAATTATACAAAGTTACAGGCGATTTTGTATTATCCAATCAAAAATGCAGCACACGTGCACGCACGTGCAATTCGAAATTTGATCAATACCAATCATTCAGGTCTCAGTTCTCCTACCTGTGAATATCAAATTATTTCATTTGAAGAAATTAAAAAAAGTTTAGACTGATTCCGAAGTTAGGAAGCCAAAATGCAATGCACATGCATGAGATTTTTAGAAAAATGACTATCGTTCCGAACAACCTTCAAATTATATACTATCATCCTAAAAAGGTTTCATATCGATCCCATGTACAAGGTCTGAGAACACTTCGAGACAAAATACCGGAGAATAATAATAAGAATAATAATACTAGAATTCGATCTCGCTTGCGAAAGCAAGAGTAGGTTCTTTCCGTTCGATTATGATGAGAATATATCTTGATTGGATTATCCCGATTGGTTCAATGATGACTCAGATGATAAAATTAAGCAATGCATTTTTGGGTTGAAATTGAACGCGAATACAAACAATTGACGACAATTAAACAATTAAAGGAATGTATAAAAATATTTTCTAGTTTTCATGATATACTAGTACGATGTTGGACTTTTAGGGGTCCATAACCCGAATTCCTAATGGACGACGTAAGAATATAAAATGGGCGAAGTAACAAAAGTATCAAACGTAATTCATAGTCCAAAAAAACACAAACAAAAATCGAGTGTAGGAGCAACAGGACCTTTCGACAAAAGCGAGGCAGGATCAGGTGCCATGGAGGAGTAAGATCCGTCTGCTGGACCGTCACAACCGCCGTGAGCCTGTAGTCGAATACAAGGCAAACGGTATACCCGTGTCAAATTAGTAGCGAAAATACAGTCAACAAAGGGTATGAAACAAACTCAGCTCAACGATATGACTTAGTGAAAACTTTGTAATCGCAAACAAGGTCATTATAGCGACGTAGAATTCTGCGAAATGATGACTTTAAACGAGAATTCGTTATAACCCTGCACATCAACTTTTTGTAGTCAGTTGGAACCTCGCTTTAAAAAAACATCATACGCAGGTGATGCCCTTGCGTATCGAATCAACCTGAGAGACATACACACCTAACGTGATAATAAATGCACCTTACAGGTGAATTAGTTCAAAGGTAGTTCATGTTCCAAAATTAAGTATGAACCAACACATAAAAGGAAAGTGACAGATTGCAAAAGTCAAAGCATCACGTTTATCATATAATGTAGTTTCAGTCTGCCATTAGAGTCAATATTACAGGTAAAATATCCAAATATTTGAAGCACATACTGTCAGAGATTCTGTGGTGTCCTTATTTCGAATTCGTCAGGATATATCAAATGGATCATAAATTAAGATAAAATTGAAGATGGCATAGTTCAGAGTCACATTTCAAGCATTCTGCTATTACCGTTTTACAAAAATGTTCTTTTACGGACAGAAAGCATAAAAGTTTAAGACTGTTTGGCCCTTGAAAACCCCCGATTACGTAACTGAATTTTCATTTCGTGAATATCAGCTGATGCAAAACGTTGAAAACAAGAGCTTTGCTTTATTAATGCCTTAACAAGTTATTTTTAGTTTTTTAGTTATATCAAAAATACTTTTTGACCCCTTTCGTCCTTAATACGAAGGGATGCCCTAAAAGTTGATAATTGTGCGAATAACGCCTTTTGCATTTTCTACAATTTTTGTTCTACCAATGCTTAAACAAATAATTTTAGTTTTCATAATATTCTTCGATGTGTATTTTAGGGTCATCCCTGAAATCCTTAATGGGAATGTCAGACAAATTTTGAAGTATGGCATATTGCTCGGGTCACATTCCAAGCAATCAATGTTATATAACATTTCAACAAAATGTTTTTTGTTTAAAGAGATAGAAAGCAATCAAAGTTTCAATACTTTTGGGCCCCTTGAATCCTTATTACGTAACAATTTTCAATTTCGTGATAATCAGCTGATCCAAACGTTAAAACAAACAACTTTGGCTTCAATAATGCTTAAAAACAAGTTCCTTTTTCAGTTTTTGAGATTTTTAGAAAATAATTTTGACCACCTCTCGCCCCTTAATTTGAAGGGCTGGCCTCAAAACTTTGATATCGGCGAATTGGCCTTGTAATTATCTAGAACTTTTATTATACAATGTTAACAAAATATTTTTAGTTTTCATAATATATACGATGTTGAATTTTTAGGGGTCCATCCCTGAACTCCTGAAAGGGAGATGTAAGACTAAATTTGGAAAGAATGACATATTGATTAAGTCACATTCCAAGCAATTCATGTTTAAATTTCACAAAAATGTTTTTCGTTTAAGAGATAGAAAGCACAAAGTTTCAATACTTTTGGCCCCTTGAAATCCTTATTAAACGTAATCAATTTTTCGATTTCGTGATATCAGCTGATCCAAAACGTTAAAACAAACAACTTTGTTCAATAGATGCTTAACAAGTTCTTTTAGTTTTTTAAAAGATATTTAGGACAAAAATTTGACCCCTCTCAGCCTCTAATATGAAGGGCTGGCCCTAAAACTTGATACCGTCGAATAAGGCTTTGTATATCTAGAACTTTAATTATACAATGTAATAACAAAATATTTTTTAGTTTTCATAATATATACATGTTGAATTTAAGGTCATCCCCTAACTCCTAAAGGAGATGTAGACAAAATTTGAAGATGGCATATTGTTGAGTCCACAATTCCAAAGCATTCATGTTAATATAACATTTCACAAAATTTTCGTTTAAGAGATAGAAAGCATGAAAGTTTCATACTTTTGGCCCCTTGAAATCTTATTACGTAAATCAAATTTTTCATTTCGTTGAATACTCGCTGATCTAAAAACGTTAAAGAAAGCAACTTTGCTTCAATAATGGCTTAACAAAATTCTTTTTTAGTTTTGAGAATATTTAGAAAATAGTTTGGACCCCTCTCAGCCCTTATTTGAAGGCTGGCCCTAAAAACTTGATATGGTCGAATAGCGGCTTTGTAATTACCTAACAACTTTTATTCTACATGTTTTAACCAAAATTTTCTGTAATGAAATAGATATTGACGAAAATGTGTGCAAAAAATGCAGTGGAAATGTTTGGACGTTTTTTTCGGGTCATGGCGAGCTTTTGGACGTTTTCGCGTGAATGATTTGATTGTCCCCTGTGCACAATATGAATCTCGTCTACAATCCCTGAAGTTGGAAGTTTGATAATCTCTAACAGTTTCCCGAGAACACTTCTTGGACAAACTGACACCGCAAAATTTCACAAAAACGTCAATATATGACGTAAATATTTGACGTTTCGAAACCAATCCGTATAAATTTAAAGTGAATATCTATCATCCTGAAAATTTTACGAAATTGGAATGACGCATATTCGAGAAATCCGCCTGCACAATTTGTAAGAAAAAAATAAAAGAACTAGATTCGATCTCGTTGCGAGCAACGAGTAGTCTCGTTCGATTATGATGAGATTAGATCTTTGATTGGATATTTGATTGGTCAATGATTAACAGTAGATGAATAAAATTAAGGCATTGCATTTTTTTTTCGAAATTCAACAAAACACATACAAGAGAAGAGAATTAAGATTTAAAACAATTGTAACAAATTTGTTTTTAGTTTCCATGATATATACAATGTTGAATTTTAGGGGTCCATCACTGAATTCCTTTAAAGGCGAACGTAAGACAAAATTTGAGATGGCAATATTGGTTCGAGTCACATTCAAGCATTTCGTGTTATATAACGTTTCAACAAAATGTGTTTTCCCTTTAAGATATAGAAAGAGATCAAGTTTCAGGTTTCGGCCCTTAAGATCCCCTTATTACGTATCAATTTTTCCATTTCGTTGATATCAGTTTTATACTAAACGTTAGAAGAGCATCTTTGCTTCAATAATTTTTAAAATCAAATTGTTTTTAAAGTTTTAAGTATTTAAAAAATATTTTGACCTTCGCGCACCTTATTTAACGGGCAGCCCCAAACTTCATATGGGCGAATAGGGCCTTGTCATGATCTACAGCTGTCTACATGCTCACAAAATTTTTAAGTTTTCAAATATATACATGTTGAATTTTAGGGGTCATCCCCTGAATTCTTAAAAGGGCGACGTAAGACAAATTTGAAAGAATGGCATATTGTTCAGAGTCACATTTCAAGCATTTCATGTTATATATAACGTTTTCACAAAATGTTTTTCCTTTAAGAGATAGAAAAGGAATAAAAGTTTCAGGTTCAGCCCTTAAGATCCCTTATTACGTAAATCAATTTTCATTTTGTCTGATATCAGCTGATACTTAACGTTGGAAACGAGTCTTCGCTTCAATAATGCTTTAACAAATCCTTTTTTAGTTTTTAAGA
The DNA here is from genome assembly GCA_903981925.1 of Ostrea lurida. NCBI lineage: Eukaryota > Metazoa > Mollusca > Bivalvia > Ostreida > Ostreidae > Ostrea > Ostrea lurida. The sequence goes on from CAJDSM010105752.1 coordinate 18,936, forward strand.
TATTTAGAAAATAGTTTTGACCCCGTTTCGCCTTTAAATTAAAGCGCTTGGCCGAAACTTCATAGGCGTCATACGGGCTCGTTGGGGCATTATCTACAAAGCTTGTTTCGTACAATGTATCACAAATATTTTAGTTTTCAAGATTATACATGTTGAATTTTTAAGGGGTTTCTGAATTCCTTAGGGCGGACGTAAAGC
>CAJDSM010105758.1:0-21603 GCA_903981925.1 Ostrea lurida
AGCCTTCGGCTCAGGTGAGCTAAAAACCAGTTGCAATAAGGTCACCTGAGTTTACTAAGGTGACCTAACAAGTTGTTAGTAATTCTGTCTAATAAATACCTACAGAGACAAGTCGTCAGTAAGTCAGCCTCATTTTGCAGTTCTCCATAGAGATGGGGGTGTGAGGTGGCCAACCCCAAGATCTCAATCTGTTTAACAATTATGTTTGGATTCTGAAAAATACAAGTATCAAACATAGTGAATTAGTGAGTAATTTTCCTGTTCATAATCTAATACGTATGTTGATTTTAATGATTAGACATGTTACATAACTAAGACCCTGTCACACAGTGCTTGACTATTTTATACAAAGATAGACTCAAAATGCACACAATATCAAATTCATCATATCTCAATCTATAAACAAATTCATGTGCAAAAAAGATGATACACTGTTGAAATGAAGTTAAATTCAAAGTGGTTTACAATGGGCTATGGATGAAATAAAACAGTGAAACATAATTATAATCTAGCAACTCCAACTGAAAAGGACCATCCTCAAAAACAAAATATCAAAATAAAATTTAATGTCACCTTGCTGGATAAAAATACTTTTATATATATACATAAGAATGGCATGTCCTCTCAGTACATGATGGTGTTAAATTTGAAGACAGTGGTAAAACCAAACTTCTGCATCAATGTGCAATAAATTTCAAACAAAAGAAGTACAAAATTTCTTGGTCAATAAATTGTCTTCAACATGATTCTTTACATAGACTGCTATGTAAAACACTGCTCAGCCAAATATACAGGAAGGCAGATGACAGTGGAGAATTTGGATAAGACTGTATCCTGAATTTACTTCCAGGGTTTCACACGGCACTAGACCAGTATTCTGTGCTTAATATAGCAGAACCTGTATCAACCACTACATTCCTGTACAAGAACGTCAAAGATGTCTTCTAACTTTATATTAGAAGTCAGAATCAGAGATCAACAAACGGTGTTAGGGGGTCTTGACATTGCACAATGGCATGTTGTCACATCACTAGACCAATTTAATCATATGACATAGCCAAATTCAAAATTCATAATCATAATATACACCCATCGTCACACGTCAACTGAACTCTACGAAGATTCGAAGTTTAAATATTGACAGAAAGCATCTGACATTGTAATACTCACAATTTCCATTTTCTGTTCAAGTACATTGAGGATGGTTGCAGCATGCATTGCAACCTTAGTGACAAGGAACTTTAGATTTGCCACTGAAGGATGCGAGATGCTGAGTGTTAAAGCCGAGTCTTTTGGTAATCGCTTCAGCTGGTCAATTAGGATCTCCAGAACATACAACTTGACCTTACATCTGGAGCCCAATGGTATCATATTGACTGATATTGGTGACTCTGAGGTAGAAAGGATAACACTTTAAAGGCTTGGAACCCATTGCATTCTACAGGTATGGATGAACAGACAACCCGATTTCAGTATCACACACACACACACCTTTGGCTTGTGTGGGTATATTATAAAAGGCTTCCCTGTTCATTCCCAAATATCCAATTAGCTTTCAACTAATACAACAGCATTAAAGAACAATATCTTAATTTCAAATGATTAAAATTAGAAACTAGAAATACTGTGAGTAAAAAACTCACAAAGGATACCCCCACCCCCATTATTTTTAGCTCACATTGGTCACTTACAGCTTGAACAAAGAAGATATGGCCTGGACAGGAAGTTTCATCTTTAAAAAAACCTAACAAGTCTGACCTTGAGCAATCAAGTCAATGGTTATACAGAGGTCAGAATGTACAAGGACACATTCCTTCCCATGTGATATATCCTCTCATGGTGAGACACCCACATTACCAAATATAATCAATTAGAAATTTATACCTTTTGACCTTGAGGTCAAATGTCAAGTCATAATATAGGTTCAGGAATGTATTGCGCCAACATCCTCTCATATTTGGATTACACCCATATGCTAGTTATTGGTACGCCTACTGTCAAAAGAACAAAGAGTATGGCCTGAACACAAAGTAACACAAAACAAACGACAGACAGCGACAAACAGAGTACATGGACACATGTCTTATGGTGATGCATCCATGTGCATAAAATATAGAATGGCCTATGGCAAAGAACAAAGAAGTTATTGGGCCCGGACATGAATTCATGTTAAAAAACTGTATAATTTTGACCTTGAGGTCAAAGGTCAAAGGGCATTACAGAGGTAATGAATATTATGCGACACATCGTCTCATAAGATAACCCACCCATGTTGCCAAATATGGTTATGCTACCTCAAAGAACAAAGAGTTAGTGTGGCCCGGGACACGAAATCTATACAAACAGACGGAACAGACAGACAGAGTGTGGATTTCCTATATACCCTCCCCCCCCCCAAACTTGTTTCTGGCGGGGTATAACTAGAATGTACCAAAAGTTTGACTCTGCCCTAGGGTCAGAACCCTACCCAGGGATCACTAAACTTATAATTTTGGTTAGAGGGCTTCCTGCTTCTACATCTCTATGCATTAGTTTCTCTGCCACATATGTGTTGATAAAGAAACAAGAATTTTTTGAAAATCGGATCACTTTTTGCAGTTTTCCTTGCCCCCCCCACCCCTAAGGCCCAAGAGGTGCAGAGTCCTGAAACTTTACAATTTATGTGCCCCCATGTCCCCAAAGATGCTTCATTACCAAAATTTGAAAGGAATTGGGATATAAGAAGAAATTAAAAATTGCTCTATTGTTAACGCACAAACAACAAGCAACAAGAGCCCATGGGGCCACATCGCTTCACCTGAGCACCAGCTACTTCACTAAGAAGAGCAGATAGTTTGGGATTATTTCAGAATATAACCACTTAACCTAAATCTAACCTAGTCGGGTGGAGGCAATTATCTGAACCCAACTTAAATCTACATCCATATCAGGAACTTTCAGGCTAAATATCCACTCTTCTGGTTCCAATGAAAAAGATTTTTAAAAGAATCTTCCTCTATATATCTGCAATTAAAACTTGGATCCCCTATTTGGGCCTCATCCAGTATGCCCCGGAGAGCGTCGATTGATTTGAACAAACTTGACATCTCCACTTTGAACAAACTTGATCTTCTCTATAGTCAGGAAGCTCCAGATCAAAGTTTCAGCTTTCCCCATGGCCCAGCGCGTCTTGAGAAGAAGATTTTTAAAGATTTTCCCTATTAATCATATGTTAAACTTTGATCCCTATTGGGCCCCATTAGTACCACCGGGGGTCATGTCAGATTGAACCAAACTTGAATCTCCTCTATCATCAGTTAAGGCTTCATATAAATTTCAGCTTTCCTGGGCTCCAGTGGTTCTGAGAAGAAGATTTTTTAAAGACTTTTTCCCTTATAATCATATGTAAAACTTGATCCCCTATTGAGGCCCATCGTTACCCCCGGGGTCATGATTTGAAACAAACTTGAACTCCCTTCTATATGCAGGAAGCTTCCATATAAATTTCAGCTTCCTGGCGAGTGGTTTTCTTGAGAAGAAAGATTTAAAGATTTACCTATATAATCATAAGGTTTAAAACTTTGATTCCCCTGATTGTGGCCCCATCGTACCCCGGGGGTCATATTTGAACAAAACTTGAATCTTCTCTATATCAGAAGCTTCCATATAAATTCAGTTTTCCTTGCCCAGTGGTTCTTTGAGAAGAAGATTTTTAAAGATTTTTCCTCTATAATCACATGTCAACACCTTTGACCCCCTAGTGTGGCCCCATCGTACCCCCGGGGTCATGATTTGGACAAACTGAATCTCCACTATATCAGGAAGCTTTCAATAAGATTTCAGCTTTCCTGCCCTGTGGTTCACTTGAGAAGAAGAGGTTTAAAAGGATTAACCCATATAATCATAGGTAAAACTTTGATCCCCTATTGTGCCCCATCGTACCCCCGGGGGTCATGATTTGAAACAACTTGAATCTTCTCTATTATCCAGGAAGAATCTCCATATTAAATTCAGCTTTTCGGCCCAGTGGTTCTTGGCGAAAGAAAAAATTTTAAATGACACCACCCTTATTTTTGCATTTCTCGTGAATTATCTCCCCTGTAGACGAGGGCCGTGTCCTTCATTTGAACAAACTTGAAGCCCCTTTATCCAAGTATGATGGATACCAAGTTTGGTTGAATTTGCCAGCGATTCTTGAAGAAAGGTTGAAAATGTGAAAAGTTTACAAAACGACAACACGACGACGACACAGACAACGGACAAATTTTGACAGAAAAGCGTCACTTGAGCCTTCGGCTCCAGGTGAGCTAAAAAACCAGTTGCAATAAGGTCATGAGTTTAATAAGGTGCATAAAAGTTGTTAGTAATTTCTGGGTCTAATAATACGCTACAGAGACAACGTCGTCAGTAAGTCAGCCTCATTTTGAGTTCGTCCATAGAGATGGGGGTGTGAGGGGGCCACCCAAGAATTTTTTTTTTTTTTCTAGAATGCTGGTTTAAAAATTATGTTGGATTCTTGAAAAAATACAAAGTATCAAACATAGGAATTAGTGAGTAATTGTTCCTGTTTCCAAATCTAATACGTATGTGATTATTTAATGATAGACAGTTACATAAACTACAGGACCCTGTCACACAGGTGCTTGACATTTTATACAAAGATAGACTCACAAAATGCACACAATATCAATTCCATCATATCTCAATCTAAAACAAATATTCATGTGCAAAAAAGATGATAATGGTTTTGAATGAAGGTTAAATTCAACAAGTGGTTTAGCAATGGGCTGATGGATAAATAAACAGTGAAACATAATTATAATCTAGCAACTCCAACTGAAAAGGACCATCCTGCCAAAAACAAAATATCCAAAATAAATTTAATCGTCAACCTTGCTGGAGAAAAATACGTTTATATATATTACGCATAGAATGGCATGTCCTCTCAAGTACATGGATGGTTAAATTTGAAGACAGTGGTTAAAACCAAACTTCTGCAATCAATGTGCAATAATTTAAAACAAAAGAGTACAACAATTCTTGGTCAATAAATGTCTTCAACAATGATTCTTTACATAGACTGCTATTGTAAACACATGCTCAGCCCAAATATCTACAGGAAGGCAGATGACAGTGGAGAATTGGATAAGACTGTATCCTGAATTACTTCCAAGGGTTTCACACGGCACTAGACCAGTATTCTGTGCTTAATTAGAGCAGAACCTGTATCAACCACTACATTCCTGTACAAGAACTCAAAGATGTCTTCTAACTTGTATATTAGAAGTCAGAATCAGAGATCAACAAAAAACGGTGTTAGGGGGTCTTGACATTGCACAATGGCATGTTGTCACATCACTAGACCAATTTAATCATATGACATAGCCAAATTCAAAATTCATAATCATAATATACACCCATCGTCACACGTCAACTGAACTCTACGAAAGATTCGAAGTTTTAAATATTGACAGAAAGCATCTGACATTGAATACTCACCAATTTCCATTTTCTGTTCAAGTACATTGAGGATGGTTGCAGCATGCATTGCAACCTTAGTGACAAGGAACTTTAGATTTGCCACTGAAGGATGCGAGATGCTGAGTGTTAAAGCCGAGTCTTTTGGTAATCGCTTCAGCTGGTCAATTAGGATCTCCAGAACATAACAAACCTACAACACAGTACATATAGAGAGGTCGCTGGTCTATTCAGGATCTCCAGAACATATAACCTACAAACACAGTACATATAGAGAGGTCGCTGGTCTATTAGGATCTCCAGAACATTACAACCTACAACACAGTACATATAGAGAAGGTCGCTGGTCTATTAGGATCTTCCAGAACATAAACCTACACAAACACAGTACATAGTAGAAGAGGTCATGGGTCTATGAAGGATCTCCAGAACAATACACACACGTACGGAACACCAGTTCACAATAGAGGAGAGGTCGGCTGGGAATCAGGATACTCAGAACATACAACCTACAACACAGTAACATAGAGGAGAGGTCGCTGGTCAATCAGGATCTCCAGAACATACAACCTACAACACAGTACATAGAGAGAGGTCTGCTGGTCTATCAGGATTCTCAAGGACATACAACCTACAACACAGTACATAGAGAGAGGGTCGCTGGTTGCTATTAGGATCTCCAGAACATACAACCTACAACACAGAACATATAGAGAGGTCGCTTGGTTCTATAGATCTCCAGAACTAACAAACCTAATACACATACATATTAGAGAGGTTCACTGGGTCAATTAAGGATCTCCAGAACATATAACCTACAACACAGTACATAATAGAAGAGGTCGCTGGTCTATTAGGATCTCCAGAACATACAACCTACAACACCAGTACATAGAGAGAGGTCGCTGGTCAATTAGGATCCCCCAGAACATACAACCTGACAACACAGTACATAAGAGGTTCGCTGGTCAATTAGATCTCACAGAACATACAACCTACAACACAGTACATAGAGAGGTCGCTGGTCAATTTAGGATCTCCAGAACATACAACCTACAACACAGTACATATAGATAGATCGCCTTGGTCTATCAGGATTCTCTAGAACATACAACCTACAACACTAGTAGCATATAGAGAGGTCGCTGGTCTATCAGGATCTCTAGAACATACAACCTACAAACACAAGTACATATAGAGAGGTCGCTGGTCTATTCAGGATCTCTAGAACATACAACCTACAACACAGTACATATAGAGAGGTCGCTGGTCTATCAGGAGTCTCCAAGAACATACAACCTACAACACTACATATAGAGAAGGTCGCTGGTCTATTAGGACCTCAGAACATACAACCTACAACACAGTACATATAGAGAAGGGTCTGGTCATTAGGATCTCCAGAACATACAACCTACAACACAGTACATATATCGAGAGGTGCTGGTCAATTAGGATCTCCAGAACATACAACCTACAACACAGTATATATAGAGAGGCTCGCTGGTCTATCAGATCTCTAGAACATACACCTACAACACAAGTACATATAGAGAGGTCGCTGGTCTATTAGGATCTCCAGAACATACACACTACAGACACAGTACATATAGAGAGGTCGCTGGTCCTATTAGGATCTCCAGAACATACAACACACAGTACATAGAGAGAGGTCGCTGGTCTATTAGGATCTCTAGAACAACACCTTACAACACAGTACAAGGAGAGGAGGTCGCTGGTCTATCAGATCTCAAAGAGACAATACAACCTACAACACAGTACATTATTAGAGAGGCGCATGTCTATCAGGAATCTCAAGACATACAAGCCGTACAACACAGTACATATAGAGAGGTCGGCTGGTCTATTAGAGATCTCCAGACACATAAACCTACAAACAAGTACATATAGAGAGGTCACTGGTCAATTAGGATCTCCAGAACAATATAACCTACAACACAGTACATATAGAGAGGTCGCTGGTCATTAGAGATCTCCAGAACATAACACACACAGTACAATAGAGAGGTCACTGCGTCTTAGATCCAAACATACAACCTACAACACAGTACATATGAGAGGTCGCTCGGTTCTCTCAGGATCTCCTAGAAACATACAATCTACAACCACCAGTACATATAGAGAGGTCGCTGGTCTTATTCAGGATCTCTAGAACATACAAACCTACAAACACAGTCACATATACGAGAGTCGCTGGTCTATCAAGGATCTCCAAGAACATACAACCTACAACCACGACATATAGAGAGGTCGTTGGTCTATCAGGATCTCTAGAATCATACAACCTACACACACAGTCACATATAGAGAGGTCGCTGGTTCTATTAGGATCGTCCAGAACATACAACTACAACAACAGTACATACTAGAGAGGTTGCTGGTCAACTTAGGATCTCCAGAACATACAACCTACAACCACACGTATATGCATAGAGAGGTCGCTGGTCTATCAGGATCTTCTAGAAACAACAACTACATCACAGGTACATATAGAGAGGTCGCTGGTCTATCAGGACTCTAAGAACACTACAACCACAAACACATACATATAGAGAGGTCGCTGGCTATATGTCTCCAGAACATACAACCTACAACAACAGTACATATAGAAGAGGGCTGGTCTATCAGGATCTCTAGAAACATCAAACTACAACACAGATACATATAGAGAGGTCGCTGGTCTATTAGGATCTCCAAGAACATACAACCTACAACACAAGTACATATAGAGGAGGTTGCTAGTCAATTTAGGGATCTCCAGAACATACAACCTACAACAACAGTATATATAGAGACGGCGCTGGTCTAGTTCAGGAATCTGCTAGAACATACAAGCTAACAACACAGTTACATTATAGAGAGGTCGCTGGTCTATTAGGTATTCCAGAACATACCTACGCAGTAAACAAAGAACGCTGCTGATCCCAAACCTACATACAGGTAATAAGAGAGGTCGCTGGTTCTATTAGGATCCCAGAACATACAACCTACAACACAGTACAAGAGAGAGTCGCGGTCTATCAGGATCTCCAGAACATACAACCTACAACACAGTATATAGAGAGGTCGCTGGTCTATCAGGATCTCAAGGAACATACAACCTACAAACAGTAACATAGAGAGAGGTCGCTGGTCTATCATGGATCTCCAGAAAATACAGTCAGCTCTCGTTACAACGGCCACGTTTTGTTTCCGGGCCATTTTTGCCGTTATTAAGGAATCTGCTGTTGTAACAAAATGCATCTTTTACCAGTACGAGTTATTTCCCTTTGTTAATTCATCAGTTACAATAAACAATGCGATCTCCTTAAACATTCACCGTGCGTTTATTTTCATACGCATATACAAATACACTCGTTTCCCTCTCCTCCCAATTTTTGTTATAAGTAAAAGAAAGGATTTGTGATAAAATTGAAATTTAAAAAATTTTCATAAACTTACAACGTACCAATGATAGGTCTGGTTGTGTCGTATCCGCCTACTACACAATATATAACGGTTCCATATTAACAATTAAATAAACCATCCGTAAATAAATAAGACAGCTTTGAATCAATGCATGCATTTGATAAACAAAAACTTGAATGGATATCAAAGAGAAGACGAAATTAATGTAAGGAAAAACGTATTTTACAACGGATATTCCGTTTTCAGGAGACATTGAACGCGTACGACTGTTCTTCGGTGGTTCTGACATTCTTATTGCCATTACCTATCGCAGTTCAGTATAAAAATGAATAAATCATAAATTTGTTTGTTTCGCAGCTAGGTTAAGTTTCCCTGAGAAAAAATTCGCAGTACTGTACTAAATGTACTCCATGCTCTTCGCGGCATCTGGGGACGTCACAATGCAAAATTGCATCATATGTATACGGATTGAACGTTGCATATCGTAGGGAAAATGTTCATAATATTACAAGTCTCTTTTAGTCTTCATATTTACTACGGCTACAAAAAGATAAAATGTATACGTTGTAAAATTCAACGTTGTGAAATTATTATAACCAAATTCACTTTTCCTTAGTATTGCAATCACTCTCAAAATTCTCGATACCATCATGCGCAAATGTTAATATCAACATTATATCGCCGGACCTCGAAATTCACCCCTTTTCTGCCATTCTATACAATGAACTCATTTGCATTAAAGGAGGCGTTATCGCCATAAACAATGGCGCCATGTTTTTCATGATACCTGCTACAGTTCAGTTACACAATTTTTTGGATATAGATTCTGCCATTTATTTAATTTTTGAAAAGTGTGGGAGCAACTTTCACTTATATTATGTTTAAGGTACGTATTCTAAAAGACTGTTCGGCAACTCCGGTTAATTCGCAGAGGGCTGTCAATATGTTTGTAAATTGATTTTCCATTTCAGAGAAAGTAGTGCACTTGCTCTCCTACCTTTTCATGTTAAGAAACATTTTATATCTTTTTGAGGCTTATTAATAAATTCTCCGCTGGTAACACGATAGTGTGAAATTTGGCATGTAGAAAAGGGCCTGTTGATGTTTTCCAAAAATAAAGTGTTACGTTAATCATAGCTGACGTCACGGGATAATTAGTATGTTGGAAAGGTATGATACCCGTTTCGCAGTCAAGGCGGGATATGGGAAGTATGGCGTCGGTATTTAAACCGATAACAATGAAAACTGGTATTGTGAATTTGGAGGGTAATTTCACACCAGATAATCACTGCATTTTCTTATGGAGACCTTAACGTAATTGCGTTGATAATTTTTCTTTTCGCTCAATTTAATTACGAGCACCTCTTCATTTATAGTCATTTTAAGTTGGGAGTTTAGTTACCGATGGAATGCAAAGGTGGCGAGGGATTTAATCCGTTACATAATCTTGGTTAAGTGTGAAAAATATTTGCAGATAGGCAAATTGTCTTTTTACACGGGTTCGTGAACAAGCTCACAACGGAAACTGCCGTTAAATCGGATTAATAGTTGTCAAATGCACATTTGTTACCGATAGTACTCCGGTGCCGAAGTGCGAATATTACCGCTGGTATCAAGCAAAATAAATTAGTGTGCCAGATTTGTTACAAGGCAAAATCCTGCCGTTAGGCAATTTGCGGTAAATGAATGCTGAAGGTAAGAGCGACTGACTGTCATAACCTACAACACGAGTACATATAGAGAGGTCGCTGGTCAAAATAGGATCTCCAGAAACAACAACTACAACAGTACAAGAGAAGATGTTCGCTTGGTCTATCAGGATTCTCAAGGACATACAAACCTTACAACACAGAGTACATAGAGAAGGTCGCTGGTCTATCAGATCTCCAGGAACATTTACAACCTACAACACTAGTACATTAGGTCGCTGGCTATTAGGATCTCCAGAACATACAACCTACAACACCAGTAACATATAGAGAGGTCGGCTGGTCTATTAGGATCTCCAGACATACAACCTAACAACAAGTAACATATTAGAGAGGTTCGCTGGGCTATTAGGCATTCTCAAGACATATACAAGTCCGCTGAAAGTTCTACTTACCATTTTTCCGTGCGTCACCGTGCGGTCACCCAGTTGCGGTCACCGGTGCGGGTTGCGTGCAGTCACCGGTCACAGTTTTGCGGTCGCGTGCGGTCACCGTTTCTGCGGTCAGCGGTCGCGTCACCGTGCGGTCAGCGGTCGGTCACCGTGCGGTCAGCGTCAGCTTTTTTTTCTTGCATTGACTTCGGAACTCCAAAGAGAAAGCGTAGCTACATGTAAAATTTACAGATGCTGCCCGTGTTTGTTTTAATGCATCTTTGGGGGTTGTTAACTTGCCAGGTATATTATGTATTCCTTGTGCTCGAAATCCTGAAGCCATACATTGTACACTCGTAATCCTGGATGTCGTTACGTTGCTAATAAAAATACTGTGTTGAACAAGGGTACACCGTCTTGTTTGTTAATGCGAATAGATTTTTGGGTGTTTGATTAATTGCAGGTTAATATGTATTCCTCGTGCCCTTTAAAATTTTGAAGCCATCATGTACGCCCGTTAAATCCTTGGATGTCTACAGTGCTAATGAAAAAAATATAGTTTTTTTTTTTTGCACATACGGTGCATTTAGGAAAAAAAAAATAATTCTCCATGAGAAATACTTGTACGGTGTATATACATTAGCATACTTTTACAGAAATACATGGACAGTTATGCTTATCATACTGCATATTTCATACAACAGTTAGTATCATGTGGTTTGTTTATCATTTATATCCATTGATGAAATGTATATGTTTTTCTTACCTATATATTATTATGTATTGGATACAATTATTTATTTAATTATATTTTAGCTAATGATAGAATATATCTAACCCCAAGTGAAAAAATTCCGAAACATTCCGAATGATAATTCATTATTGCGGTTACAGCGTGTGGTCCACCGTTCACATTGGCGTCGGTCTGCGGGTTAGCGTGCGGTCAGCCGGTCAGCGTTGCTTCTGCGTGCGGGTCACCGTTGCGTGTGGGTAAAGTAGAAGCGTTCAGGGGACTGTTACCTACAAAACTCATACAATATAGAGAGGTCGCTGCGTCTATTTTCAGGATCTCCAAACATACAACCACAGGCACATCTCTTGTCTTTCCTCCCCTCCGTGCCTCCCCTGTCCCCACCCAGATGTTGCAGCTTGGTTGTATGATCTGGATGGGTCGCTGAGGGTAGACCAGTCAGACCTCATCCTATATGTGATTAAAGCGTCTGATAAAGTTTACAGAGTCCCCTGCGACATACGTTCTACTTTACCACACGCACAGGTGGATCCAGACAAGCCCGCATGCACGGGCACCAGTTAAGAACTCGTGTGTATCGCGATACGAGCGTCACTACGGCTGCTAAGCACCGCCTCACCTCAGCCTAATAGTGGTGCATACATATGTGGTTTGTAGAGTAAAAAAACAACAAACGCTATTTCTCGAAACAAATTCACGTGAGTGCAACCTTAATTCTTTTCGTGTAGCATGTTCTCGTATATGCATCTGTCACCCACTCAATATAGGCGTCCAAAAAGAGAGGTTTCATGTGCATCCCATGAAATATAGTGCTTAAAATATAAAATTAAATTATAAAATAGTAGACTGTATCCAATACCAAATATATGTCACACCATAATAAGGTAAGACAAAATAAACTAATATACACCCATAACAAATCTGAGAAAGGAATAAAATAAATATGGATAAAATAGGAACAATATATCCGCAATGAATACAATATCATGCTGTCCTGGTTATTTGGTAAAATATGCGACGAAGCAATAAGCATCAACTGATACCAGGTATCTATCTATAAAGAGCACCCGACGAAGCACACAATGTTACGCTTATTTACCACACCGTCCACCTAGAAACATATTGTTCGTCGAATGCTATTCAGCTTTGAGTTTTGTCTCTAGAGTGCTATTCAGGTATTGTGAATGTGCAAAAAAAGTAAATAAACATAAAAGATCCTATAACCTTTTTTATTGTGAGTGTAGCAGCTGTGACTACAGTACCAATACCACGGAATAACGGGTCGATACTCACTGCCAATGAGGGACTTCCAAAAATATTTACCGCGACATCGAGTCCATATGGAGCAATAATAACCTGCAGATTATACAGCACCCTTTTAATCAAATCTCCTGCATAAAAACAAACAATCCATGGACCACTGTAGAGATGTAATAACTCCGACTTCGCCTCAAAGTGCGACAGCCTACTGCCTTAATTAGCACTCGGTAGAACGAATCCTATGATACGACAGTGAAATACATTGTAGTTAGTGGTTGCTGAAGTTGTGACGAACCAAGGTGACAATCCACTACATCAGGAAGCTCCATATAATTCACGCTCGCTTTCACGTGTTAGACACAACCAGCCCCTAAGGTATGCATGCATGAAAAAGAAGCAAACTATCGAGCAGACAATCTGTTAATTACTATCATTGATAGCTAACGCTTTCGTGCGTTTAAGATATACTTCTAAAGTCATCATCGCCTAAAATAAAAAGTCCTTTAACGCTGAACCGGCCGCGCTATCGGTGCTGACACGACCGTTGGCTTGAAACCGACATCGGTGACTCCTCCACTACGATCACGGCGTGAGACCGCTTCCATATAAAAGTCGCAGACGCCTGTTCTACCTGACGTCTGATCCGTCAAAATGAAAGAGGCGGTGATTCTTACAGAACAGATTCCGCCGTGTGAAACCGGCTACTGGTTAGTAAACACTCTACTCTGAATAGCGCCGCACTACGAATACACCTGGTTAAGAATATGAGAACGTTTCTAGGAGACGACTGCTGATAAATGTCTTGAGACTTCCTAATACGGACCAGCGACCTCTCATGATTTAAATTTTGTTCACTGGTTTGTCAGCTGTTGTATGTTCTGCGAGATGCCTATATCATACGCAGCGACCGGCTACATAATTATTTATCTGTTTATAGAGTAGTTTACTGCTCATGTTCTGGGAAAGATCCTTAAATAGACTAACAAACGTCGATCTCTGCATTATACCCCCTGTTGTGACGTTTTGCCTGTATCGTAGACTTGTCGATGTGGTTCTGGAGATCTCTCAGATGAATTTTGGTGAAACCCAAGCGAACTCTTTCGATCTTACTCTTGTAACTTCGATGTGGAATAAGAGTGTCCTGTCCATAAGTCCTTGAGATTCAACTGAATTTTAGCACCGATGTTCTCGATCCGTCCCTACGTCTAGGTATTTCTGTCGTTTGTAGAAGTGATAATGAAGATGTTTGTATATCAAATAAAATAATGTACCATGCTGAGACTCTCCCCATGTCCTCTAATATCCTTACTGTGTCTTAGCGCTTAATAGTCGAGGTCACGTCGCGCTCTTACCCATCAGCACGGTTCAGATCAATTGTAAAGGTCCATTGAAAATTATCGCAACTAAATCGGTCGAGGAATCTTTATCCGCTTGTAATCAAATCAGGACTCAATAATGTTCACAGCTATTTCTGAGCCCCTTTTGTGCGTTTTTGGAGAGAAGCAAGCTTTTAGAGTAGATATTTCTGTGAACCCTTCTAATAGTGACATCAACGGTGAACACCGAATCCCCACTAGATTTTAGGCTGTCACCTACTCGTACCGGCCTACGACGAAGGTATGTGCATTATTGACCATCATAATATCAAAAAATCCGAATCTAACGGCAGGGTTCACCTGGCCTTGTTCAACTGCCACCGCGATAGTTATACAAGGACATTTTAGCATAATCTCATAGTTTTCCCACTTACACCAAGGCAGTTAGTGGGCTATATCGGATGTAGATCAACCTGCCACCTTTAGCATTCACTTAATACAAGTTTAGAACAAATAACAAACTCCCAACTTCACCTATGACTATAATGTAAGATGGTGCTCGTGACATTTTTTACCAATGGCGAATATCGTGCACACACATCTAATAGAAACAACCGCAAGTTAGCGTTTGACAGGTTCTGGTCCTCATAAAGATATTAATGTGACACGAATGACAATCTTTGCGTGTGTAGATATACTACCCTCACATATCAGAATGAATAGTCCACGTTAATTGTATTTCGTTAATTGGCCAAGGAATATACTAGAACGCATACTGTGCCATAACCGTTGAACTGGCAGAACTGGGTTGTATTGCAAACATTTCCAACATACAGAGTACCCTGCCGTCAGCTATTAGATTCACGTAACAGCTTATTTTTGACGAACAAATCCAAACACAAGCGCGCCTTCTTACAATGCCATGTATGTATCATCCAAATGGCGATGTTACCAGCCGACGACTATTTTAAGATCAATAACGCTCAACAAAGCAGTGAGTAGATAATTATCCGTAAACACAATAGAAAAGGTAGCCTGAGAGCATAGAGGGATACTTTCTCCTGAAAATGGTAGTTAAAGATAATTCAGAGGTACCAACATAAATTGACAAAGCCCATTCTGCGCACTATTACCGGAGTGACGACCACCGTCCTCTTTAGATACCGTACCCGTTAAATATAATAAAGTAAGACAGCTTGCTAACCGCTAATCCCACTTTTTTCATATTCAAACTATATATAATGAAGAATATGCAGGAATGCTGTATATTCCAAAATAATTGTGATTACCACCTAGAGAAACGGTGTGAATGCATCCTAATCCGTGTGATAAAATGGTCTGCAATTGTTTAGATATGTCGATAAATACCCCTACATGTATGCCAAGAGTTCTAGTGTAATAATATGTTGCAAAAGAGAGGGTGTTATTTCGATTGTTCGTCCAAGTAATCGAGTGATAATGTGTATGAATTTTAATGTTAACTTAAACAATATTTTGCGAATTCTTATGAAGATATCCGAGAATTTGGTGAGAAAGCTGATTGCCAATCATAAGGAAAAATCGTACAACTGTAATATCCAATTAGGATTTTCAGATCGTGAATTTTATTTACCAACGATAAGAGTTTCCAATATATTGTTACAGCGGTAGATAAAGTAAAGAGGTACTAATCAATAGACATGTCCAGAATTATCCGCATGACTATTTACCACATACGATATGTAACGCTTGCAAGTCGTGTATTACAATATGATTAATAGCAATTTAGCATGTTACGTGCAGATGCGCTCGACAGAGCACTGAAGTACATGGTTAGTACGAGGGGTAACGACCAATAATTTTAATTATAATGTTCAGAGAAACTATTAACCTAGATCTGCTAGATCATAGCAAACCTAAGTTAAATGATTTATCCGTTTATCAACTGAACTGCCGGTGTAATGCATATATAAGCAATGTCAGAACCATCCTGAAGATAAAAGACGTGAATCGCAAGAACATCAATATAGTTCTCTAAGAAATTAAATCGGATATTGCAGTTATTGGAATGGTTCTGTTTAAGAATACGTTTTCGATGTTGCGTTACATATTCGTCTTGTGCTCTAATTGATCATCACATAATCCAATGTCTTTGCTAATAACAAAATGGCATGATTAGATACAATATGCTTTTCTTATTTAATACATTACGAGAATGGATTGTAGTAATTCTAAATGATTATTTATGAACTTGTCTTGGATATTTGTGCCACGAAGGCGTAAATAACGTACATACAACCCTCAAGACACCTAATCTTATGATTCCGTTATCCGTTGTATAAGTTATGAAATGGAAATTAACCTTAATCATGTTAATCCCTTTAACATCACATAACACTCCCATTTCGTATTACTGCAAGAAAGTAACCACAAATATATGGAGGAGAAGAGGATTTACGAGTAGTATTTATGTAAAATATGCCGTGGAGATGGTGAACCTAGAATAAAAGTCGCACCAGGGTTTACACCACTGTTGCTATAAGGCATATTCTCCAAGTTGTGTTTTAATTAAGTACTGATAGAGATGGTACAAGAACCGTGTACTAACAACCAGTACGGTAAACGAACTGTGAGATGATAATCTGTCTACAGCAAGCAGATTCTTAAATGAGACTCGGCGAAACTATATGGCCGAAAAACAAATACGAAGTGCCGTTCCGTTATACGAGAGCTGACGTTATGAATTGGAGGATCTCACCTGAATGCGATATCATGCCGACCTCGCACTAATGTACTGTGTTGTAGAGTTTGTATGATTCCTGTATAGGATCAAGATCACATATATATTACCAAGCATACCAACCCTCTTTCATATAATGTACTGTTTCCGATAGGTTGAAGTAAATGTTCGTGAATACGAATCCCTCCAGTACGTCCTAGAACCCAGCGACACTAGCTGCATAACTACTTGTACGTGAATGTTTTACGATATGTAAGTTCTGATATATCCTAAAATGGACACACAGCGCGACTCCATCTCCTACTTATTGTAACGTAGTTGAAACTCGATTCCAAAGGAATTATCCCCTACCAATTATTACCAGTTCCCGAACAGAACCATCTTGATAAAGATAGGTGTTTGTCAGCAATGCCTGTGTTTTGAAGGTACCTTTGTATAGTTGTACCCAAATAGAGAAGACTTTCCTAAGATGACCAGCGGACCTCTCTATGATATAACTGTTTGCTCCTAACCCTGGAAGTAGAGTTCCCTCGTAATGATTCTGTGAGATCCTAAGTTGGTTAAACCGAGGCCCAAGCTCTTCTCTTTGGTATATCGCTGTACAGTCTGGGGTGTCTAATTAGAGTCTCCATAGTACATGGACTGCGAAAGATCCTTAATACAGATCACAGTACCCATATAGGACCAGCGAGTCCGATGTCGATTCCTAGGCATTCCCTCAAACATTTATAATGCTACATGAAAGCTTCTTATCAGATACGGTTGTAATAGTTCAGTAGTACAATCCTAGATAAGATGATAGGAGTTCCGAGCGACCCTGTCTCATTTTATAATTATTTCGTGTTGGTAGGTTGATCTCCAGAACAAATACTAACTCTACAACACCTGAATCCTGATTAGACCAGCGACCTCTTATTATGTACATTATGTGTAGAGGTCTATCCGCCGGTGTCTAGGTAGGAAGTCCAGAACTAGTGGTTGACAGAACACCAAGCCATCTAGTGTACAAGTGTAGAGATCGTGAGAAGAGGTGCTCTTAGACTGGTCTATTAGGATCTCGAATAAGACCAGCGACATCACAACCCCTTCTACATATAACACAATGTACATTAGGAGATGACGGTGTGAATAGGATAGATTGGTACCGTACTGTTCGGTTATTCAGGTACAGAATGTATCTCTCCTGAGAGAATAGCATACAACCAAGAACCACACACAGGCTAGGACCATAGAGAGAGGTCGCCCTGGGTTCCTAACTTCTATATAGTATACATGATTTCTGCTCAGAACATTATCAAGCCTTACACGAACACCGTTTATGGTTAGGTGGATCATAGAGAGAAAGGTCGCGTTTCTTTGTCGATATCAAGTCCGATACTCAAAGGACATTACAACCCTACATTTGACCAGCACAACCAGTCTAACTCACTTAGAGAAATATGTTTACGGTTCCGTTGCTGAGGGTCCTAAAGTGTAGGATT
Source organism: Ostrea lurida (assembly GCA_903981925.1). NCBI lineage: Eukaryota > Metazoa > Mollusca > Bivalvia > Ostreida > Ostreidae > Ostrea > Ostrea lurida. The sequence goes on from CAJDSM010105758.1 coordinate 18,494, forward strand.
CGTTTCCCAGAGAGATCAATCAATCACCTAAATAAGACCCAAGCCCCACAGTAACCCATACTATGCAGTATAAGGTCCCGGCTTGGTCTATGTTAAGAACTTCTGTCGCTAGATGCATTACAATAACCTAACGAGTTGTACACGTTCTAGAGGATAGCGCTTGACAATATAGGAGAGGTCACTGGTAATTAGGATCTCCAAACATTATAACCTTACAACCACAGAGGTACATATAGAGAACGCGCTGGTCTATTAGCGGATCTCCAGAACATACAACCTTAACACCTATCCTCTAAGTTTACATAAGATAGTACTGTTTGAGAGGGGTTTGTCTGGATGTAAATTCTTTGGAGTTCCCACAAGTATCAACTGATAACAAATCCTTAGAGGCCAAACCCACGCGACAACACCTCTAGTACTATAGAGGTGTCGACTGTGTGGTTTTCCAAGATAAGGATTCTCCAGAACAATAGCTACTGTTAAAATCCGCTACAGTTCTAACAGTAAAGTAACGAACTGAGGTTCTCACGGACCATGGGTCCAGGTACCTCTCTATTATGTACTGTGATGTAGTGAGGTTGATTATCGTTCTGGAGATCCATTAACATACATGACTCACAGCGATCGTCATGTTACTGTGTTGATGAGGTTATGCTAATGTTCTGCGTTAGTAAAGTAGCCTAAGTTGGAGCCCACCCCGTGTATTCCGTTTCTATATGTACTTGTCAGTGTAATTGCTTCACCGGTTTGTATGTTCATGGAGATTGCTTAATAGAAACAAAAGCCGTCCTCATCTATATGTCAACTGTGTTGATAGAGCCTACAACATACGGTTATATGTTCTAGGAGAAATCCAATTGACCAGTGACCCTCTCTAATATGTTACTGTGTTGTAGGTTTGTATGTTCTGGATGATATCTAAGTCAGACCAAGCGTACTCATCTCTTCTAATGTGACAGAGGTGTTGTTACGTTGGTGTACTGTACTCTTTAGGAATCCTAGAGTCAACACTGATGAACCAGCGACCTCTCCTATTGTACGGATGTTGTAAGTTGAGCTCATAGTTCTGGAGATCCCTGAATAAGCAACCCCAGACGACCTTCTCTCTAATCAGTTACTGTTTATAGGTAATGTGAGGAATTGTATGTTCGTACGATGAGGTCCCTAATATCATGAGAAACCAGTCTAACCATCTACTCCTATAACGACTGCTTACTACGTAGTTGTAGGAAGTTCTGAGATACCTAAGATAGACCAGCGGACCTCTCTTAACTTTTTGGCCCCTACTGCTAGTTCAAAGCACAGACATATGCCCATGAGTGATTCTAAATTTACCTATTGCAAACTAGTTCTGCAGTATGATACAACTAATAGACCAGCGCACCTCTCACTCTTCATATAAGCTGTACTAGCTCTAGTATCACGATATAGGAAGTTTGTTATGTTTCTAGAGATCCTGATTAGACGGAGCGACCCTCTCGGTCCCTGATATTCATGTTATATATGTGTTGCTGTACGGTTGTATTCGTGTCTGGAGGGATCCTGTAATGGTTGACCAGCAAGCGCTCTGCATGATCTGTGAGTGTCTGGTCTTTAGTATCCAGTGATCTCTAGAACCCGATTAACGTAGCTTTAGATCTAAAGGTGTACCTACGTCTGGAAAGAGTGATTTGATAAGAGTTACATATTTACATAGAAAAAGTGATGAGCATCCTACATAAACATATAGAATAGAGCCCGCAGCGAAGCCTCTCATATATGGGTTCACTGCGCTGTGTTGGTGTAGCTTGTGGTCTATTTAGGTTTCTAATCTCGCAGAACGATAACAACCTTACAACACCCTGAAGTACCATATAGAGAGGTATTTGCTGGTCCAATTTAAGGATCGTCACCAGAACAATAACAAAGACTAACAACAACAGTATAATAATAGCGACACTCTAGGTGTCGCCTTATATGAATCTGGTTTGTATTACGTGTTATGTGTTCTGGAATCCCTGATGGTTTTTTACTTATCTAAGTAATAGTTTTTAGACCAGCGACTCCGTATAGTGTACTGTTGGTAGTAGGTGTAAAATCTCATTGTTCTAGAGACCTTGAAGTGAGGACCAAACGCCTCATCTATATGTACTTGTTGTAGGTTGGTATGTTCAGAGATCCTGATAGAACCCAGGACCTCTCTATATGTTACTTTGTTGTAGGCTTGTAATTGTTCTAGAGATCCTTGATAGACCAGCGAACCTTCTATATGTACTGTGTTGTAGGTTGTATGTTCTGGAATCCTTAATTGACCAGCGGACCTTCTCTAATGTTACTGTTGTGTAGGTTTGTATGTTTCTGGGAATCCTAATTGACCAGCGACCTCTCTATGTACTGTGTTGTAGGTTGTTAATGTTCTGGGGATCCTAATTTTGACCAGCGACCTCTCTCTATGTACTGTGTTGTGGTTGTATGTTTCTGAGATCCTAATAGACCATGCACCTCTCTATATGTACTGTGTTAGTAGGTTATATTTTGGAGATCCTAATTGCCATGTGACCTCTCTTATGTACTGTGTAGGTTGTTGTTGCTGGAATTCTAATAGACCAGCGACCTCTCTTATGTTACTGTGTTGTAGGTTTGGTTGTATGTTCTTGGAGAGTGCCTTAATAGACCAGCGACCTCTACTCTATTGTTACTGGTTGTTGTTAGGTTGTATGTCCTTGAGATCCTGATAGACCAGCGACCTCTCTCTATGGTACTGTGTTGTTAGTTGTATGTTCTGGAGATCCTGATGGACAGTCAGACTTCGCCTATGGACTTTGTGTTGTAGGTTGTATGTTCTTGGAGATCCTGATGACCCCAGCGACCTCTCTCTAGTGTACTGTGTGTAGTTGTTGTTCTGGAGATCCTCATAGACCAGTGACCTCTCTCTATGTACTGTGTTGTAGTGTTATGTTCTAGAGATTCCTAATAGACCACGACCTCTCGTATATGTACTGTGTTGTAGGTTGTATGTTCTGGAGATCCTAATAGACAGCGACCTCCTCCTATATGTTACTTGTTGTAGGTTATATGTCTGGAGATCCTAATAGACCCAGCGACCTCTCTATATTTTACTGTGCTTGTAG
>CAJDSM010105799.1:1119-12834 GCA_903981925.1 Ostrea lurida
CATAATACTTTGGACATTCACTAACAACAACAACGAACCCCTAATACCCTCATCTCAGTAAATAGAAACCCCAATACTCCAAACCACCCCCAATCCTAAATAATCAATAATATATAAATAAGAAACACACTTGAGGATTTAGCTGCCTAAATCAAAAGACAAACATCCTAAAGACAGGGCTTGTACAACATTCATGAAACAAACATCTTAATAAATAACTTACAAGCACACTCACTAAACCCCTAAGCATGACGAATCTTACAACACACGAAAATGACCTTTCACATGATCCGATGCTTAATGATTATACAAAAAACATAAGATCAGAACCAAAGCAATACCAAATTCTGCCCTCAGAGTGCTATTTCTGACAATGATAGGTCATAAAAGTTAAGTACTACAAGTCTAAAACTAAGTGACGACAGTAAACATAATATGTAATCAGAGAAATACAGGTTGATTCTTAAAATGAAAATTGTGTGTATAAATAATGCTTGATATGTTAATAGGAGTCTCTATACGCACAACCCTACATGTTCGAGACAAAATAATTGGAATTTTTCTCAACACACACACAGAGATTCCACACACAACAACATTAATAAGTGTCCATACAACACCCAACGGCCACGATAAAGGAAAACAGAAGCAACTCTATTCACACAAATACTTCAAGGAAGTGAATAAACTCTACAGAACACATAATTCTAAACACGTAACCGGAATAAAAACGCTTGCTATGAGGAACGATATGGCACGTTCGATATAAATAAGTTCCGAGGTTAATTCTAAGTGATTTACAGTATAACTAATGGTAGGACGCATATAGTTTCGTCACATTAAAATCTACAACTTGAAGTAACATGCGTAAATTTTTCATCCCAAAAGTGTGATATGACATTCATAAAAACGACAGGCGCTAATATATTCCTCTACAATACAAAGATTTTATGGACGACAATGAGATTGACAATTGCAGGAGAAACAAAATTCGTAAATCAAATACAACCATGAATTGATATGGATAGTCTGTGTGACCGAAACAAAAATGACACTATGCGAATGATCCTACAAATCTCCCAATTCTGAGAATGGCGGCGTTATAGCTTTCTCATCCAAGAACTATGGAGAATAGGAAGATTTAGCCCAGTAACTAGTGAATCTCAGGTTCCAATTACAGTAGCAACGATAGGTCTCTTAGAGTATCAACTTCTACAAATGAAGGATCAGAAAGTGACATTTGAATACCTTCTGAAGACGAGGACATATTAAAAAAACTTATATATTCTCTGTTCTGGGTTGTATACACATTGTTATGAATATTTTATAAAAAATTTCTCCAGAAAACATACCCGACGAAGCACAATTTGCAACCTTCTAGAAACTGAATACTATCGAACGACAATGTTAAATGGATAATCACACCATATCTTAATAGTTAGGTATATTTCCATTATATCCTTAAAAATAAACATTTACAATGATAAGTCTGATCTGAAAACTTCCGAGGGAAATCATATATAACTAGCACGTTTTTAGACCGGATTCTTCGAGCTCTACCAGAGGATATATTACTAATCTATAAGTCTACTATTTATTTTTCACCAGAAACATCACGAGAAGATAATAAATGATGTCAACACTTGTCCCTTCTCTCGATATGTACAATAAAAAAATTCTGAGAGATCTAATTACTTATATATAATGCGCTCTAGTAGTATCTACTTTGCACCTAAGCCCCTGTATTTTTGTATTGACAACGAGATCTCGAGTAATGTTCCCGGACCGTGAGAGCCACTATTAGGAAACATGAACTGTAAATGGTTTGCATGTTCTGTTATAATTACTCCAGTTCTCGCCTTCTCAGCAATTCTGTTTGATGGTACAAGGGTACAGGATCATTAGTACAACTGGTGATAAGAATATCAGTTTAAATTTGGCAGCACCATTAAACACGCCATCTCAATTTTTGGCAGAAGGGTCAAGTCCATGGCAGTTGAATGGTACTGTAGAAAATTTGTCTATATGTGTACAAAAGGGTTCTGGTCAAGTCTTTGTTGTCTGGTAGACTTAAGTCCGAAATTAACAAACATGTAAATTTTTTATATATATTCTTTCTTTTCTGCTATCTATAGGGAACGTTAAGACGACATTACAATTACACACGTCAATCTGGAAATAATAATCATTTATGCAATTCATGCACAATACTTACTCGTAACCTGTTACTACAATGGGTTTTCTATTGTAAATATAATTGGATCCAATAATGATTGTGACTTTGTATTCCGGATTACTATCTATCATTCGAAAGTCGTTCCCGTAAAATTTGACAAATGTCTATGTTTACATGTCGCGTTAGGATAATCTAATTCATCACTAAGAAGTTGAAGCCCATGCGTGATCATATCATGTACTTACATGTAGCTCTCGGTATTCATATCAAATCACCGTATTAGTGTTTACACCGATGGGTAGTGAAGTAATAATAGTCGCTGGGGGTGAGTAAAGTCGGATGGGATATTCTTACATTTTCATGTTTGCTAGGCAAGCCATGTAATCTTTTGCGAGGTGCAGGCCCTTTGTGTACGTGTGCAGTATCTCCTGTTAGCCTGACAATACAAATTTTACGAGTTTAAGTAATAGTATGTACTGTATATGTTTGATTTGAGAGTTCTCTTAATTTATAGTACAATTTACGATAAGAGGTGAATAGCTGGAAGCATATCTCTGATTCTATTCGAGAGTTACATACTCGCAACAACTGCCTGTGGACACGAGAAGCATATACCACAGTCGTACATGGGACGAACTAATATGTTTACTGTACGTTTGGGTAGGTTACGGTATTCTTATTGCGCGCGATCCTCATCCAAAGGAACCACCCGCCATACAAGAACAAAGCATGTTAGCCGCGCATGTAAAGAATATAGTGATATTTATTCATTTGTAATATTAACAATTGAGACTCTTTACCTTTTATTACCGCTAGAACCTTATATTTCGTATAATGCTTGATATGCCTCTTTTATCGTGCTTGAGCGAGATGACCCGGAGACGCCGTACTGTACCGGATAAGTAGTGTCTGTGGAACTTGTGGGAATTGATCATACCGGTACAAATCACTGAATTGGCTAGAACTGGCCCTGTACTATTTTTAACGCAATTCTTCATTGGTTAATCTTATTCAGTCACCATGTCCCCCGGGATTCTAGGGTGAATCTACAATCTACGAAGTTATAGAAGTGCATCGCACAATAGTTTCAATTACGAGGTCTGCAGACAATTTCTTACAAGTTGTATCGGCGTGCAACCATGGAATAAGCTAATTAGACGAACATAACTCTAGGGGATGAACTTTACTCAAAAGTAGTATGAGATGAAAAAACTTAGTAGGAAAATCAATCCTTACCACACTGGAAACAAACCACATTACTCTTGTAATCCCAAATAAATCAGCAGATATTACACTTGTATAGCATCTGCCGACTGTGCAACATAGTTCCCAATGAAGAAATGTATTAACGATGCCTGTGTTTACCAGAAGGGCAAATAAATGAACAAATTTTGATTGCAAAACATCTGGTAATAAGTCGTTCACGTTCATAATGGAAGGGAAGAAGAAGAAAGACTAGAAATAAATACTTTATAGTACTTAACCAACCATTGAGAAAGTAACTCCGTGAACAAAACTATTTTAATGTAGGACTCTGAGAGGCGATTTCACCAACACATACCTAAGAGACCGTAAACCCTGGGTAGCTTACAAAATGACTGTGCCCCCCCCCCCCCACGCCACTCACTAGGAAAAACAAAAGCGTCGCGATTAAAACCCAAAAAACCAGAACGTGCAATTGCAACCAGCAATTCTTGGCAGTAAATTGTGAAAAATAATGGCATTATTCACTCTCTATTTTAAAAATTCAAATTGACGGTATTCAAATCGTGATATAGTTCTTGGCATATCTTTATCTTGGAAATATTACAGTATTCATCTGTATTGTAAGAAGTGGTTAATTGCGGAGTCAACATTTCATGCTCTATTTATTTTTCGATTTATGCGTTCTACCAGCAGCTTTGTTTCCTAAATATAATTAAAATCTCTGGGTGCCCATGTGAAATCAGTGTACAGATAATATAAAATGTATTACAAGTTTACATTTCTTTAAATATTTTATCGTAGTCGCACAGAATAAGTTGAAATATAAAAGATGAATCGAGCGCGACCACCCATAATAAGAAGCAAGTGACCATGATGAAAAAAAATATATGAGCAAGTAGGGCCATTTTTCTTTGGAACTGTACACGGTGCAATAGTGATTGGACATCCTAAATAACTTGATTTCAGTCTCTGAATTGATAGCTGCAAATAGTATATATAAATGATGATCTTTTCGCACACGAGAAGAGGGGGGGGACAATAAGACTGTCATTTGTCTTCTGAGAATATAAATCAAACAAAGTTGTAGGCATATGTGAAAGTGCACTAAAATGTAAGTGAATATATGGCTAAACAGAAATATATCTTCTATATGACTAATATGACACGAAGAAACACCAAGTTTTTATTACATATGGTCTGAGCCTGAAGGAAAGTGTGTATTCCACATTTAAGCTAAGGTCACATTGAAGTAGCGATTCAAATGGCTAAAACACTGAATGCTCACATCCATGGACTAGTATTGAATATGGAAAAAGTAGCAATAACAATCAGTTCTAGGCCATGGGGTCCACCAACACTGACTTTGTAACAGTCGATGTCACCAACAGCCTATGAAAAAAGTGTGCCACAAACGATAATAAGTCATAATGGACTGATCTTGATTAAAAGGGCAGGACACTCTGAGCTAAAAGTATTAAAATCTAGATTCCAGTTTAATTGTTTACATGCTCACTTAGTCAATTCTAAGTAAAAACAAAAATTGAAACAATCATGTTGAGTTCAGAGAGAGATACAGCACTTACAATTTTCAAATGAACAAGTCTCGAGTCTTGTTTGTATACATAAAGAGATTATTTCAACAATAGAAATACCATTTTAAAAACAACAATGAGAATGTGAGAATCAACGGAGGAAGAAACGTTTAACTTGTTTCAGGAATTTAGACGTAAGAATGTAAAAAAAAAAACTGCAGTCTATTAACGAGAGCAAATAGGGTACAGTAGAGGAGATGCGGCAGAAATTACAATTATCAAGGTGAAGGTATAAATACTATAAACAAATCACTACTGATACTCCAAGAACATTGAATACAACCGTGAATCTAATAATACAGTGGGTCTTATTATTTCTTCACTTTTATCACCAAATTCAACTAGTATTATATTTACTTGAATAAAAATTTTGCAGAGATCCATAAGATTTATCCGGAATACCTCGAGTCAAAAGTGTAGGCATTGTCAAATATGACACAACAAAACCGAAATCTAAACTTATAAGAACTACATGACTATAAAAGCTGGATCATACTGGTCATACGGTCATGTGCGCCGTCCTAGTGTATAATTTAGCTTGAGACTTAAATCCTATTATGCGAAACTTGGTCTGGCTTGTCACGGAACACTAGAGGTTGATTTTTTGGGGCTAGTACAAAGTTTAGGAAGATGGTGGAGAAGGTATAGTTATATAAAATTATGTTTGCTTAGGTAGACAAAAGTTGTGATGATGGAACCAAGTTTCTTTTGTGAGGAGTGGAGTCTTATATTGCCTACATGTCTATACTCACAGTAGTCCATTAAAGAAAACACGGGAGCTAGGCTTAGCCAATTGAAACTGAGATGATTACTGGACCCAGTGCATTGGTTTTGGCGTGGGAATGACTGGATAACTAACGAATAACACAGTGGAAGTGTGAGTTAACAATATCAGTGCAACATAGAATCGAAGCTTAGTTCTGTGTGACCAGTAAACTACTTCTACAGTTTAATCTGCAGGTGCACGCTAGAAGCACTGTATCTAACAATAACGGATGTCAGTTAGTTAGCAATCCATGAGAGGACGTTATCATGTGCAACCAAGATCTTAAATTTATTAGAAGGTGGAGCGATGCACTTGTGAGAGCAATTATCAAAAAACCGTTGATAGGAAGACAGTATTCGCATATCGATATCATGCGCATTGCCGACTCGCATTGTTCGGACATGCTACCACTCCTCCCTATGCGGGTGGAGTAGGTCAGTATTACGGCCATTGCAAGAAGCCGATGAGTAAGCTCCTTTGACTCAAGGTTGTGGCAACGGCTTTAATAGATTGCTCTTGCACTTCCAAATTTTAAGATTCGTAGCAGGTTGACTACACAGCACGCGCCAAAAATTCTCTTCTAATCAGAGTTAAAGTTCGCTTGATGGATGTCTCCTAAGTCGACTCTATGATACAGGATACAACCCGTAAGGTTCATACGCAACTTCATCGTGTGTTAAATGTCATGTCCACTCCAGGAATCGTCATCGGTGCATATATCAGCAACCTGGTACAAGCTTCCATGAATACTGACCCTAACCAAGTTATACTTCTAGAGCTAATACCAATTACACTGTCCAGTAGAGTAATCAAAATGAGGACCAAAGCCTTGATACATACCTCCTTGAATTAAATTCACAGCCTCAGTAAACGTCATACATTTCACATCCTCGCTCCTCTTCAGATCAGCTACATATCACGTGTAGAATCATCGCTTCGCTGTTCTAATGAGTAAGTGTACATATCTCTCCTAAATTATTCTATTTTCGAATCTTGAGGGGAAAAAAATAGAAAGATAATCTCGAGTTGTGCATCAACTGTACGTAGAATATCAACAATTGCCATAAACATAAGCTTTCAGTACGAGAAAGTAATTACTCAAGTGCAGGTGATGAGAGTATGTTAATGAAATAACACCCAACTATATTCTTCCTAGTTGACCGTTATGATTAACATACCAGTCCTGTTTCAAAGTATGTCATACAGACTCTTTCTGCGACTCTGAGTACTCTGATGTCTAAAACGATAGAACCTAGGGACATAATACCATGTATTCTTTATGTCCTTGGAGGAAACGCTTCCCTGAAACCTTACTTGCTAATTCGTGTTTGGACTAATACTTTCCTGTACATTGGTAACTATCATCCCTCTGTCTAGATATTAATTGTGTGGATGCAGTACAACTGTTTAATCCTTATCTCCACAATCTTCGAACTCTAAACCTTAAACACAGGACACAAAGTTGAAACGTGATGGATGTTCAAAAAACAATGAGTTATCCATGAAAGATTACATACCTGCTAGCAATAAATATCAAAAACAAGATTGAGATGCTCTTTTACCAGCAAATCAATCTCATCCGCTGACAAATTTTCATGACTACTCGAACATTATCTGTCTTCTCGAGAGAAAAGATACCCAGTCGAAGCGCATTCGTCGAAAACATTCGGAAATTCAGAGTCGCGTTAGATATGCAAATTCTACGTAATCATTTTTGAGAGAACAGCAAACACTCTCTATACTCCGAACAGATCAAATATTCAAAATCTCCCTTTGAAATGCTTCTCATTGTATTAGAAATCCGGAGATAATCAGCTAGTAACCCATTTCTGTCTAATCTTAGGCTATCCCTCTCACTTGAGTTATAAAACAAGGGTCACAAAGTCTATATCCATTGTTACTGCTTGAAAATATTGTGATTATGTCTTACCAGATGGCAACCATGGTTATAATTGTTGGAACTCCGAATAGACCACAGGCTGCAGTAAGATTCAAGATACACAGTTGTAATTAGCTGTAAGTGATCATGTGCGCATCAGTTGCAGTGATCCATATCATTGTTTGAGATTGAAAATCACTTAAAGTATATAGGAGGTGTATAAATATTTGGATTGGATTTATAGATAGATCCTGCATAATTTGATTCAGCCACAACTTCAGAAATTGAATCCGATAAATGTATACAGAACTTTTGGAAATATTAACATCACCATGTTAATACAATCAGCCCGTACGGATTTTTCCAGAATTTTTATCCCACCCTTATTCTAAGACTTCGCATATTGTCATCAGTTTTCTACAAGAAATGTTACTGCTGAATCATACCCTGGCGTAACCCCTGAGTGATCGTAATAATGATAAGCTATAGTTAAATTCACATCATCAATAGACGTCAACACATGTATCTTCCTTAAATAGGATTATTTTTCTGTAACTACCCCACACAGAGCTAGATACAAAAATGGACCTATAATAGTAAGTTTTGTCAGTACTTGCGTATTGTTTCCATGCATAATGAAGACTAGTTATGACCATCTCAAGTATCATCAATGAAAGAAACTAACCACACCGCATGCAATACATCAGGAACCCTCATCAAATTAGGAAATCTCATGTAACATATATACCTAACAAGATTCTCAATAGAGCACTATAAGAATATAAGGGACGAAGTAAAAAGTATCACACGTAATCATAAGTCCACCATATATGGATCACATATACCAAAATTCGGGTGTTATACGCAACACGGACCTTTTCGACAAATGCGAAGGCGAGAGAAAATTATTGCAGAGTGTCTCAGGAGTTAAGTTAGTCCTATTGCTCTTGTCTGGCACACCGGTACACACCCACGCCGTGAGCTTAAGCGAAAAATAGCTAAACGGGTACCCGTAGTCAAATCTAGTAGGAAAATGACAGTCTACAAAGGTATGAAACAATCTCACATATGACTTAGTGATAATTTGTAATCGCAAACAAGGTATTATCATGCGACCGGTAGAAATCTTGGCGAAATGATGACTTTAACGAAAGAAAGAATGGATTTGATATCGTCGAACAGATTCGCAACCTTTGAATGCAGTTGATGATCATAATGCTCAAACAGCCTTTTGGCAAGGATACATGCTTAAACCGTCAATATTAGATAATTTGATGGAAAAAAACAAACCGTTATGGTCTTTCAAAATTGAACTTTTTATAAAAAATCAACGTACATCGCGTAGGTAATAATTGTAACTACAGCAATCTATAGATACAATTAGATAACATATTTGTACTTATGCTGTAATATAAACTTGGCTTCATCATTAAACAATGAAATGTTTCTTTGTTGGTTATGGGTGATGATAGGAAACACGCTGCAGAAAAAAAATGTTGCAACTAGTTTCCTTCATCACCCCAAAAACAATTTTATATTAATATTCCATGCATTTCTAAACTAATAAAAGGATCTAGCCACTAAAATTCGATAATGTTGATGCATTCGTTACTTTAAAAAACCGGAACAGCAATTCAAAAGCGTTTACTGGGAATCGCCCATATGTACGACCACGCGGACAGGTACAGTTTCAAACCGAATCCAACTATTTGCAAACAAACCCATGCATTTATGGATAAATGCCATGTCTTTCAAAGGAAATAATAGGTAAAAGAGTCGTGGATAAGTAAATTAAAGAGATTACGGACTTTTAAGATATCCAGAAATGAAGCACACGCTGCATGCGCGGACATGGATTTTGACAAATGCAGACAGTTAAAGGGTCGTCATATCTACCTGCAATTCACTATCAAACACAATTGAGGAAATAATTTAAAAAAACTGATTCCGAGTTAGTGTATGAAAACTTGAATGCATGCCGTCCAACAAATACTAACACATCTGCAATCTACAAACAATACATTACTATCATACTAAACGCCTCATATCGACCCGTGTGTAGTTCCTGAAACACTCTTCGACAAAAAATAAAGAAGAGAAACAAATGTTGCCCAAATTTAAGGACATAAAACAGTTAACGTATGACACTGAGGAGTTCAACGCCTGGGCAAATAATCCTGGCTGAGGAACTGGAAATCTTGCTAACTCCCTCATGATATACGTTAACTGTTTATTATACCAAACAAATTGAAACTCTGGATAACAACTGAAATTTTTAAAGAAACGGTTCATTTAAAGTATCGTTTGGCTGTCGTTTGATATTTGATAAATCCATGTTTTTTTCGGGGCATTAAGTTTTCTAACAACAGACACAAGTGCTTTAAAAACCAGTTTCCTAATCAGTAGAGCTCAATCAATACAGATTTCCAATCCACTTCGCTAATAGAAAGTCATCCAAAACCTAAATGCCGTGAAAGTTTCGCTGTGTTACTAAAACGATGGGACCGCTACTACAAATTGGTGGCAGGATAGTGAATCTGGAGTTTTCGGGATCCTGGTTCGGAGTCCTCTGGAGGAGCCGGGACTTACCATGTACGGACTTGATTTGTCCGGGGACACGGTGAATGTCGCAAAACGGTTGGTGTCGTTATAACAGGTGCCAAACTTCAGAGAGGACCCATGCAAAGCTCGACGAAGCTTCCCTGAGCGAGGAAGTGAGCGGACAGTAATAATAGGAACTTCACATGCAGTCGTTAAGTGAGCCGCTTTCTGGAGATGTGGTACCAGTTATACATGTTATTATGGACATGTTATGCCCCACAAAACAAAGACAAATTTGTCAGCAATGATTTTTTCAAATTCGGTACCTTCTCTTTTACACACTCCAACTTCAACACAATAAGAATCAAGTGCTGGCTGTGTTTAGAATAGAGTACCCAAACAAAAGGGAGGCGCAAAATGCCAAGTCTGGCTTTAGCAAAAATTTGCTCCAATTATTTTAGTCAAAGATAGTAATCCAAGCAAAATTCTTACTTAGATATGGCAGAAAAAGAGGGTAGATGAAAAATCAATAGCAATTACTAATAGATATTCAATTTCGGTTCTTCAAAAACCACTGCTTGATTTGTTGATGCAGAGTTCCGTGATGATCATGATTTCATGAATCCATCTATTGTTTAGATAATACTTGGGTCCGTGATTGTCCAACGTTGTTTTGTATTCTATTAGGACTTACGAGATTGATCACTGTTCGTTATCTTGCTTCTTACAGTAACTGTAACATAGTCGAAGCAGCCCTTGTAAGTCCGCAATAATATTGCGTCAAACGTATAATTAGAATTCATCGCATAATATTAGGTTAATCGACAATTCTTCTATTCAAAGTGACAAGGCAAAACAAAACAACTCAAACAATTTAAAAAGCAGCCAAAGAATATAAATGAATTATTGTTTTGTGGGAAAATATTTAACATTCTGTGTAACTAAAACGATATAAAACTGAAATATGAAACCCTTGAGAAATTGTATCAAATAACAGCATGCATCATGCAAGCATTTCTTGTCAACACTGTAACATTTTTCATGAGTTAGAAAATGTGGTTAACTTTTTCTTCTCTTCAAGGGTTTTTTTTCTTGCATTGTCGCTTTAACGATGGTAAATTTTCAATTTAATATCTTTTTGTCCTGTATTAAATAGTGATGCCAAGAAGTCGGAATTTTTATAACATCTTTTTAGTCCAAGCTGTCTCATCTAACAAATTCGTTTTATGCACAAAAGGGGTTAGGCTGAGTCAGTTAATAACAACTGTTTTAAAAACGCGTGCAGAGTAAGCAGTGTATTCAAAGTTATAAAAATATTTCCTGGAGAACCCGTTATATTGGTGTCATGTCCATTTCAACTATTTTGTTTGACAACAAAGAACAATATTATGGAATGTATACTGTAAAGTGTCATATATTTTGATTGTAATAATTACAAAGATGTTACAGTATAATGATAATACCATGCTAATTAGAACCAAAGAAAAAAAATATTGAGAAAGTCCCCAACACTCATGCAATGCAGAAACTATACAAAAAGGCGAAGTTAACATTG
>CAJDSM010105819.1:0-19762 GCA_903981925.1 Ostrea lurida
AGAGCCATAGGTATAATTGTTAGTTTGTTAGTGTCAGTGCATGTGATAGCTGTGTGTGTTGTGTGTGTGGGTTGTGGTGTGTGTGGTGGTGTTGTTCGATGTCGATGTGTGGTGTGTGGTTGTGCTTGTGTTGGTTCTGTGGTGGTGACGCTGGTTCGTGCGATGCCCGTAACATGGTTGCTGTGCCTGGTCTGTTCGTGGCGTGCGGCGTGCTGCGTGCGCGTGCGTGCGGTGCGTTATTCCTCGCAAACTAGGTGAGGAGGTGATATCGTGTGTTCAGCTACATGTAGCCATTCGTGATCTGAGCACGCGAATTTGTAGCGGGCCGCCCTGTGGCTATCCGGGAACACAGATACATGGTGTGTATAAAACAAATAATGGAGTTCAATGGCATTCAGCTCCTTATGAGCAATCCATCAAACCTCTAATCCTATACATAAAGTTTAGCCCCATGGAGAGGATGATGAAAACCCTATATGTATTTTCAAAGGCCTAAAGGTTAAGTTCAGCTACTCCGTGTATCCTACTTGCCATTATAAAAATATCCTTCTGGTGAACAAGGCTTGGTTGGGTAATGTACATCTATATTTTGATACTTCACGCTCTCTCCCCGAGAGATAAACGACTCCTCTTCACCCGATATGGAGACGTTTTAGAAGACAACAGCATTCCATCAGAGAATAACGACTTTCTACCAATGCACCCCATGGGGAGAGGATGAAACCTATTGGATTTTCAAGGTCAACGGAAAGGTTCCACTATTGGCTAAAATTCTTGTGAACAAAAAATAGAGGACAACGCGAATCTCATCAGAGAATCCATCGAATCCTTCCACAAAATGGTTGCCAGCGGGAAGAGATATGAACTGTATTGCTTCTTCAAGGTCAAGGGTCCATGTCAAGGTCACTATTGACTGATTGCCAAAAATCCTTGGGGAACAAGGATAGAAGAAACAGCATTCATCCAGAGAATCATCAAATGTTCCAACAATGTGCCATGGAGAGTGGATGTTCTCTATTGAATTTTCAGGTTACCATATGTGTGGTCTAAGGTCTATCTATTGACTGCTCAATACATCTTTAATTTTGAAACAAGAATATGAAGATCACATACATTTCATTCAGGTGATATCTAATTCTAAACTTTCCCACAATATGTTGCCCATGGGCAGAGAGGGTGACGCTATTGAACTTCAAGGGTCCAAAGGTCTAGGCTCCACTACGGACTATTGTTTAAAGGTCCTTGTGGGTTGGCGAGGAGAATGCCTGCGCTTGCGTTGGCCCTTGTTTTTTTGTTCTTTTCGGTTCTTGGCTTGCTGTTGGTCTTTTTTGGTGGGGCGTTTTTGTTTTGTTTTTATTCTTCTTTTGGCTATTTGCTCTCTTTCAAAGTTTCTAATTCGCTTTTTCTGTCTCTCTTTTTGTTTTTTTTGCTAAGGGTTTGGGGTTTTGTTTTTTTTATCACTCGGTGTTATCGAATCCATACTATGACTGAAAATACAGGTATTTGCTTTTAAATAAATTCATTGATAATATAAATTATATATACATTTTGTATGAGTAAGAAACGTATCGATTGCTGTGGCCTTCACTCGACAATCGGATATATTAATTTAAATACATGTATATCCGATTGGTCGAGTTGAAGGCCCACAGCAATCGATGGCTTTTCTCATACAAATGTATATATTTGAATAAATTCTGAATCGTAAAGCATATACACGCAAGGCTTTCAGCTAGTAAAGGAGCATAATCTCCTGTTTTAAATATAAGAATTCCAACAGGCTGTTGGAAGACCGTGTTCCGAAAATGTTTGGTCAATGAGGGGACTCCTGCATCTTTTAATATCATCTTCCCAGAATATCGGAATGGTGGTCCAGTTTGAATAATATATGTTTCCTTTCTCCTTTATGGGAGAGGCAACTTTCCATGTATATGAAGTCATGACAGTAATTAGTCTTAAAATGATCCTTTGTAAAGAATGGTTGTGTAAAGGTTTTAAAATCATTCGTTTTGATGTTGCTGATTTGAGAAACGTTTGTTTTTTAAAACATTACTAGAAATATTTATAATCCACATTTTATTTAAGCCACTTCTGGTAGTTGTCGTAGCATACATGTATATATTTCTCTTATAAATTTTCTTGAAGCGCAGAGATAACTGGATGCAGCAATGTGTCTATGCTATGCTCCCGTTGATAGGGATATTAAATGTGTTTAAAATTGAAGCATCACTTTGAAGACTTTCTTGTTCTGAAAGGGAAATTGAAGTATAAGTAGAATTACCAAATGTGGA
Source organism: Ostrea lurida (assembly GCA_903981925.1). NCBI lineage: Eukaryota > Metazoa > Mollusca > Bivalvia > Ostreida > Ostreidae > Ostrea > Ostrea lurida. The sequence goes on from CAJDSM010105819.1 coordinate 2,292, forward strand.
ATTATTTAGCCAAGTTTGTATGTGGACAAGTTGTTATATCAAGTAACCAGCATAGCTTATTTGGTTTAATGAGAAACGTCCTTTCAACTTCTTCGGACTCCAAATTTATCCACTGGTTCACTGAGACTGCTCAACTCTCTCTCTCTCTCTCTCTCTCTCTCTCTCTCTCTCTCTCTCTCTCTCTCTCTCTCTCTCTCTCTCTCTCTCATACTATCGCATATGGTAGCTTGTATAATATATGTGTATTTATTCAAGGGCCTGTCAGTATATAAACGCCACCAACGAAACATCTACATGTATCTTGCATTCATTTGTCAGACATCTTGGATAAATTGACCTTTTTTCACAGTTAATGAACATAGACTGTCCGATATGTCTACATAATTTTCCTAGCAATTGCATTCTGAATTAAGAACAAAAACGAGCGTACAATAAAGCACTTTTATTTTGTCGTGCTAAGATTAGTTAAATGAAAACTAGATTCGATCTCGTTGCGAGCAACGAATAGGTCTTCCGTCCGTTTAGTGATGAGAAAAGTCAATTCGACACCTTGACATCCCTTATGTAATATTTTCTTTATTTTGTTGATATGACTGGTTACAAAACGTTGACACAAGCAACTCTGCTTCAATAAAGCTTAACAAATTCTGTTTAGTTTTTTAAGATATCTAGAAATTACTTTTGACCCATTTCGGTCCTTTATTTTAAGGGCTGGCCCCTAAAACTTGATATGGTCGAATAGGCCTTGTCCACAAAATAGTTTTTGTTTAAGAGATAGAAAGCATCAAAGTTTCATACTTTCGGCTCCTTGAAATCTCTTATTACGTAATCAATATTCATTTCGTTGATCGATACTTCACAATAAATACAAAAACGTACAGGAATTGTGGGTAAATAGTAATCACTCATACTGACATCATAAGTTTATGGTTCACGCATGTACAATGCACATTCAAAACGAGCATTTAAAAAATGATAAGGTTGTTGAAAAGAATATTGGGACATATGAATCAGTGGCGTACCTAGACCAAAACCGATGTGCATGCTCTAACGGGCAGAAGGTATGGAAGCTCCCATAAGGCTCTGATGAGTCCAGGTCAAAAGCTTAGTTGGGGCTTCGGGGTTCTGAATATCTATTTAAAAAAAAACCATGCATCTACATCGTTTTTAATCAAAAGTATGAGACAACGGTAACTGAAAGTGTTTGAAAGATTCTGAATAAATTCCCCGACTGTGCTATCTTACATATATGTTATATATCGAAGTCGCCTTTCATTTGTCAACTACTGATGAAATGCTAGCGTCATCTTTATCTTAAAGATTTTGAATTTCCTATGACAATTGAATTCTTAAACTTATTGAAAATTAACTCAATTTAATTATTCGTCGAATGACTTGCATTTTCTTTTTGTTATAGGACACATAACCGCCTCATTCTGTGTCAAATTCATTCCCGAGCTCGAGGTGCACCAATTCATTCTAATTTACTGTATATTCGGAGAATTACAAGTTTATTGTCCACAATGACAGCAACCTCTTTCTCGCAGTTGCACTACATTAGAAAAAAAAACCCCAAAACTATAGCTTGCAGTCTCAGGAGCCAAAATGAGAGGGCGTGTCTAAATTATCCCCAGAATCCAATATATTTATTTGTCTAGAGGTGAAAGACATGTACCGATGATTATTGGTCATGCTCCTTTTTACCTGCAGAGGATTTGGTGCAAGATAATAATAAAAACAATAAATTCGTATACGTTTTTGATAAACATATTTTATGCATAACTGGAAACTCAGCTAATAATAATAATAATAATAATGACCTTTATTTAAACAGGATTGCACAATTAGTTTATAAAAACTAGTTTACATTGTGGTCCTGTCTTTAAACATATATACATATAAATCATACACCACAACAACATGAAATTTTCACAGATATTCTATTCAGCTTACATGTACATGTATGTAGAATGTGACACTCAATCGACTGGGAGAACTCAGTAATATTCAATATTTGAATAAAGAAATCCCGAATTAACTAATGATAATGGAAAATTCATTATTTTAAAATCACAAAGAAAGGTTGGGGTTTTTTGGGGGTATTTTTTTTTTTTTTTTTTTTTTGGCAAAATGACGTGCATGCTTGAGCATGCAAGCATATATGGTAGGTACGCCACTATGAATTAACGCGTATAACTATATTGAACAGTACGTGTTTGTATTTCATTATAGAAACCATCTTGATCATACGTTGTAATTAAAATCATTATAAACATTTCAAAAAGTTTGCAAAAACATTTTTTGACACTTCTGATGGCAACCCAGTTTTACAAAAAAATTAGATTAGAAGCTTCCTGCCGCATATATTACACAATCATTGTTACATGAGATATAAAATGTCTGGCTTTGTTACATGTAAATCCTAATAGTCCGATATGTTCATTGATGCATATAAAAATAGCATAAAGATTATAAATAAAATATTTGCAATTCTCTTTCATATAAAAATTCAAATAAACCTACATTAAACAGTATTCATCATCGATATCACTTGTACCACTACACATATTGCTTTGATGGCGGTTGCTCTATGTTTAGACGGGGAGGAAGGGGTAGTGTTAGTTAGCGAAGCTCGGTAGCCCCCCCCCCCCCCCATTTCTCATACATTTCTACTTATTGATAAAATTGCCGACTCCTGTGGAAGAATACATATTTAAACATTAATTCAATACGCCCCCGATTCGTCCGCTCCTCACTGATATGAGCGCCACGGTTGATGCCTGGTAGGAACCTAACATTGTTACGGATAGAGCGGGAGTGCAGTGCCGTGAAAGTTTCTCATTTAAACAGATCCACTTCCACAGGTAACAAAGCCTCTTATCTTTATTCACAGAAGATAACTAAATATATATTTTACAAGAAAATTGTAGATTTTATTGATGTCATTGATCAGTGACTTCATGAAGCGCGCCAAAATTTTATCAAAATAGGTCATTGACCTGCATTAAAATGTAAACACCTAACACGAGTTAGAGAAAACAAAGTCTGTTAGTGTCTGTTACTAACTGTTAGTATATAATGCTTGTGAACTTTTTGCGCAGTGTTTCTTTACCTGGTACGAACTGAATTTCTTTACTTGAATCTCGGTCAAGCATACAGTGAATAAACGTTGCATCACAGTTACAATTAGAAGATACTAAGGTTAGACGAATCTGCTAAGCAAAGTGTGACACTAAGACTTCATAAACAATCTCCGGTATTAGGAATGGAACATTGATTGTTGAAGAAAATCTCTCTCTCTCTCTCTCTCTCTCTCTCTCTCTCTCTCTCTCTCTCTCTCGTAAAATAACCGTCGCTTTTTTGCTTTATTGAAGACAATGGTATACGGAACGATAGCTGGAATGGTCTCCGCCCAGATCCTGGGTGCGCTGTGGTACTCTCCCCTGTTTGTCGGCAAGGCATGGATGAGGGCTGCCTTTCCCGGGAAAACAGAAGCGGAAATACGTGCAGCGAACAATTGTTCTAAGGCGATGCCTATAGCCTTGGTTACTTACTCTGTGTTGTGTCTCCTGATCAATTTTGCTCTGGGGTAGGTGTTTTAAAGATGATGCATAATTCCCAGCTCTTTTTGATATTTTTATCATAAACACCTTCATTTCCATTTCATTTGACTTTTTAGCATACCAGAACTAATCACATTCTGATCACATTTCGTCCGCCGTCTGTCTGTCCGTCTGTAAATTTTTCCACATTTTCGACTTCTCCAGAACCACTGGGCCAATTTCAACCAAATTTGGCACAAATGATTCCTGGGTAAATGGGATTCAAGTTTGTGCAAGCGGTGGGCTATGCTCCTTTCAATGTGGAAGATATAATCACAAAAAATGCAAAAATATGGTGGGTTCCTCAAGATTCAAGAACCACTGCGCCAGAGCTTAAAGTTGCTCACGGGGTTAGAATGGATCAAAGTTTTACATACTGATACATGTATATATAGGAATACCTTCTCCAAAACCACAGGGCTAATTTCAATCAAACTTGGTAAAAATTATCCGTGGTTGAAAAGAATTCAAGTTAATTTAAATGAATAGCCATTTCCCATCAAATGGGAGATAATTATAAAAAAGGCCAAAACAAGTTTGAGTCAGTAAAAATCGTCTTCGAAGGAACCACTCGGCCAGAAAAGTTTTACTTTACATGTAAGCTTAACAGATAAGTGAAAAGCAACTCCTCAACGGCAGGGCCAAGGCCACTCAGGTGAGCAATGTACCCATGGGCCTCATGTTAAACTCTTAAAGGGGCATGGACACGTTTTGAACAAAAAATGTTCAAATTTTAGATTGCCAATTTTAATGTTTACAATGCTTGACTAAGGTATTTCTGATGGTCTGGTAAAAATTTTTGAACGTCATCTGTTGACTTCCGAGTGAGCATACAGCACTTAACAATTCTTTGTTATGTAAAAAGGCCCGATCCATGATAAACGTTCCATTGAAAGCAGATTTTTTCAAATAGAAGTTCAATCTAAACACAATTAAACAGTGTTCTTGTGTTTTTCACACCTCGTATCATTTTAAACATGATATTTTCTACGAAGCAATCTTTTTGTAAACATAAACAAGGCTCAAGCCTTGTTTACATAGCGAAGATTTGTGAGCGCTGTAATCTTAATTGCAACTTAACAAACTGACTTTCAGATTTTTGTTGACGACTAGAAATAACTTGATTAAGCATTTTAAACATCAAAATTGGCAATCTAATTCTAAACATTTTTAAGTTCAAAAACGTGTCCATGCCCCTTCAATGCCCACTGAAATCAAAGTAAGACTTCAAGGTTGAAATGACTCCGTTATAGCCCTTGTGATTGAACTGGTTTGAAGAGCTAGGCAGTCGCTGCCCAATGCAGTACGTGAATGCAACACCGTCACCTGGAGATCAAATATAATAAACATCCCATTTATTTGCATTTGATTTTGTTATGTGTCCATTTGTTTTAAAGCAAACATTTTAAGATTTACATAAAAAGGTTATCACGGGAACGACCAAGTAGTGACGATTGAGCACGAACAGTACCTCACAGCTGAGATGTATGTTTCAGTTTACGGTTAAGTTTCTGATGACAACAATTTCCACCCCAGTACACATGTTTAGTTCAGATAATGTTCTCCTTATGATTTGCTGATGCTGATTTTATTGTATACATGTATATAATTGAAATACAATGCTAGCAATTTACAAGTTTTTCTAAAAGCTGATAGTGATATTTTATCATTCTGTAATTTTTACATATGTAGATCTATTACAGGTATAGAATTTAAAACCTATACAACTTTTTGAAATTTCATTTTTTCTGTTTTTTAGTTCATTGTTGAGATCCGGGTCCTGTGTAGATGCCATAGTGAGAGGCGTTCTGTTCTCCATAGTAGTCAGCCTGATGGACTTGGTGCATTGCGTGTTTGCTGCTCGTTCATTGGTTGTATTCGTCATTGACCACGCCTTCGATACCTTCGTTATCGTTTTGATGTGCGTCTGCATTGCAACCATTGGTTGAAAGAGTTCTTGTTACTTCATATTCACTATGCTAGATCTGAAGCAGAGATTGGTGTGCCATAAAAAAGATTTTTAATGTATATTTTTGTATTATTTTTTTAACAGGAAGGCGTATCTAAGTGGTTGTTTGTTTTTTTCCTTATTCTTCTTCCATATTGTTTTTTTTCTTTCTCCATAAATACAATTCAGAAAGTATACCAAAAGGCAGCTATGATATTGGAGGAAAGACAGTGGAATTCGTCATGATAGCTGACACATATCTCATAATGCAGATGCTTTCATATTTAGCCAGTAAAATCTAATACAAATGCATTTTTGTTTATTACAACCGTCATAGAATGGAATTCTCGATACGATATCATTCAACCAATGCAGTTTCAGGGAGCATCTTAGTCCACCTTTCTAATCACATTCAGCATATTGTAAAACTTTTTATATTGTTTTTCTAATTTTTTTTTTCATTCATGCGCACCAGCAAGTTATTAATCTTCATTCTGGTGAATTGAAGCGGTAAAAGAAGCTGTATATAGTCTTCATAAAGTTTGATGTCAAATAGTGTTGTTTTATATGTATGAAGTCTTAACGTGGAATTTGATAATGTAGTAAATTGTTAACCTTTGATGTTCTTTATTTTAAAAAGTTGAATTAAACTATGTATTTCTACCATTACTGAATGTTACTTGCATCACTTCCGGACAGAATGCCTCATGTTCGCAAACTGGGTTTAGAGTGGAACCTCTAGGAACCAAGCTCTAGAGTAGAATATTTGCATGTAAACATCACTCTGGACAGTGTTTCATTCCTGGGAGGGGGGGGGGGTCTGCTATTCATGGTTTACAATTACCCTTAGCTTGATGAACTCCTTAGGTCCCTTTATAGCTCACCTGAACTTTTGTACTTTGTTTGTCAATTGTCTGAATGAATTAACTTTTTTGACTTCTCAAGAACAGCAATCGAACTTACCACAGACAGCATATCCTTCGTAGTAGAGGACTTCAGATCGTTTGAATGAGAGATAATTTAGAAGCAGTGGAAATTAGACGGGTGTTTGAAATATTTTAAGATGCACTGAACCAGACGATCCACTACTTGTGCATGCAACGAATATTATTGGTGAACACTGCACCACAATAGCTCAGAGGACTTAAATTCATACACAGGAATGTATAGATCTTTTATAAGCATACTCCCAATAGAACTGTATATATGCCCGTGGAAGCACTTTTGTAGAGCGTTCTCTCGTTAACCGGGATCTCGTGAGTTTTAGCTCCGCTCATATCATGGCCGCGTCAAACCTAAAACGTATATATAAGCAGTGATTGCTCTTTCGCCAAACTCTCGTCGTTTAAAAGTGTTTCGGAAAATTACCTTTTAGAACTGAAGTCCTGTGTCTCGGCAGGCGTTGGGACATTAAACCCTTATGGATACAGCACTAAGCATTGATCTAAACAATTGATGACGTCTCACTTCGAGTGAAATATTCTCGATGGGACGTAAAACAAGCAAACTGACCTCTGTACTGACAAGCATCCTCATGTGATGTTAAGTCAAATTTCTTCAACCTTAAAAACGGAGGTCCCGTGTTGCAGCAGGTGTGGCACGCTAAAGAACCCTCATTGCTAAAAGCTATAAGTGCTAAGCATAGGTCTAAATTTGCAGCCCGTCACTGGTGACGTCTCAATATGAGTGAAATATTGTCAACGGGACGAAAAACAACAAATAATCAACCAAACCATGGGGTTACTTAGTTGATAAAATATTTTGAAAATCAACAATCAAAGAACAGTGAGGTTATTGTTTGACGAAACAATGTACATGCACCCTCCTATAGCTTATATTCAATTCTAGATACGAAAGGTGAAGATAATGAACTGTGATCAATCTCATATATAAACAGGTGTCCAGGAGGAGCTTGTTAGAATCCCCTGTTGACCGGTCATAACGGCCGTGAGCTCCATATCTCCGTAGGGTAACGACCTATAACAATTGGCATGAATTGAAATGTACAGTATTGGTAGATAAAGCATGTCAGACAGCATTAAATCCTATGGCAAGATTGCATTTGTAAATTAAATTGTTATAACGACCATAAAATCTGCGAAATGTCGACTTTAAACGAGAATGGTATGTCAGTAGCCGCAGGACAAGCATTTGCGCGTCGAATTAATCTGCTGAAAGATATAAATGCCATATGCAGGTGATACATATTTTTTTAAAAATAAATTCTGCCTCGTAAGGATATACAACAGGTCAGCTAGTAAAGGAGCAGAATTCGTGCCCATGTGAATTCCAACAGACTGTTGGAAGACGTGATCACTAAAGACTATACGGAAATGTCGTCAATGGGGAACTCCAGCATCTTTTTAATATCATCTTCAGAGTATTTGTGGGTAGAATCAGAATGGTGTGATTTGAATAATATAAATATTTCATTTCCCCTTTTTAATGAAGAGGAAACGTTCTACGATGTCAAGCAGTATAGTCTTTCATTTTTTGTAAGGAATGGTCGTGTAAAGTGTGGAAAATTCATTTGTCTTTTTGTTAATCTGAGAAAAGTTTTGTGATCATTTCAAATTTATTTAAAGAATTAATAGAAATATTTAGAATCAACATCCTATTCACGCCCCTTTTGGTATATCGTAGCATAAAACGTTTAAAATTTAAATTTTCTTTCATAGCCATCAATATTTTTTTGAGGAGCATCTAGATAAGGTCTTCATAGAACATTCACTGGATCAAGCAATGTGTCTATACTTGTTAAGGGTTTATGTGAAGTTTAGGAATCCAGTATAGATACGTTGACTCGTGTTCATTTCTCCGACTGATTGGGATATTAAATGTATTTTAAACTGAAACATAATTTTGAAGACTTTACTGTTTTAAAAGGGAATTTGAAATAGGATTACCATATGTGGAATTATTTAGCCAAGTTCGTACATGTTATCAAGTTACCAGCATTTATTGCTTAATTGGTATAATGAGGAACGTCCCTTCAACTTCTTCAAAATTCGGACTCCAGATTTATCCACTGATTCACTGCTCTCTCTCTCTCTCGCTCTCTCTCTCTCTCGCTCTCTCTCTCTCTCGCTCTCTCTCTCTCTCGCTCTCTCTCTCTCTCGCTCTCTCTCTCTCTCGCTCTCTCTCTCTCTCGCTCTCTCTCTCTCTCACTCTCTCTCTTGGATAAATTGACTTTGTCTTCACAGTTTGTGAATATGTACTGTCCGATACGTCTACATAATTTTCCTAGCACTTGCGTTTTGAATTAACAACGGAAAAGAGCGTAGAGCAAAGCACTTTGATTTTGTTATGCTACGATCAGTTCAATGAAAATTAATATATTCGGGCTGTTGGGCTACTACGAGCTGGAATGACACGATTCGTCGTTGCAAGATACTTTGGAAAGCATCGAAAAACCAACCATCCATTATGGAGACGTTTTCATCAATCTGATAGCAATAGGGAATCCACTAAGCACGGGGTAGTCCTCGTGTGATTTCACACCGACAGGAAAATCACATAAGAGTAACGTCCCCGCGAAATCCTTTTCAAACAGCAAGTTTAACTGTCCGGAATATTCCATGACTTCGACGCATCAGTCCAAGAACTGTACGTAATTTTCTGCACGAGCACATCTGACCAAGACGTCTATAATAGTACGTCCAATACATGTATTGCTTCGTCGTATCACAAAACTAGTACATGTGTATGGTGCAAACGACACTTGCGATGCAAAATACAGCTGTGTACAAACATTTTCTTCAATGGCGAATCCAGATTTCATTTGGATAGCGAATGTATCGACATCTTTGGAAGCTTGTGTTAACTGCGCTGCGGTTAACTTGAAGGAGGCAGCGTTATGGAGTGAGGTGGAATCGCTTCAGATGGAAGGACCTCTCTACAGATTATAGTATCAATGGAAATTTGACAAATGTACATTATCAAGATGACGTTATTCATCTCCACGTGATCCCCTTAATACAGAAACCAAAAAAAAACCAAAAACCAATAATAATCAAAATCACATCTCGTTGTAATAAGACAACGTAATACATGTAGTCCAGGCGATTTGTGAAGGTTTTTGGCAGAATTGCTCAAAAGCATGAACTTTTGCATGGTGGTAGCTTACTTCATTACAAACATTTTCAGAAGTGGACCCAACCCGAAAATTTAAAATGGCGGGAATAGTGGCCATTTTGAAAATCGCATATATACCAAAATGATAAAAAGTCATATTTTGATGATTTAAAATTATTTCATTAGTTAATCCAATGGCATCCATCTTGGAAAATCCTTGAAATGTAAGAAAAAAACCTTAATGTACACAAAATTGCTCAATTGATGTAGGTGCATGTAACATTGGATGCATGTGTATTATTACTTTTAAGGTATCGAAAACAAAGAAAAAAAAAATCGGCTTCCAAGACGGCTGCCATTCAAGATGGTCGCCTGTTACATGTACAATGTATATACGTTTTAGAAATTTTTAAAGGTAAACCTATATGTATGTAATATGTCTACAAAGTTTCATTAAATCTAGTCAAGGCATTGATTTTTAATGAAGAAAATTTCTGATTTATTATTAATTTTGCGGCATTCATTTCAAAATGGCCGCCAAATGCCGCCATTTTGAGTTTTTCGATTGGGTTCACTTCTAATATTTATTGGTATGGCCTAAAGAAGACATGTGCAAAATGTCATGCTTTTATCCCTTTCTGAGCATTTTATTCACAAATCAATCGGACTATAAGGCCACATGTCGCGCGTGTAGGCCGATGTCTTGTATTAGACAGCTATTTCATCCCAACTTGTCCGTACTTGAGCAGGTCTAAGATAGTAGGTTACCAAATCCGCCAGTGACTTGTTCTTGGCCAGATTTGGAATAACATTTTCAACACATTAGTAGCGTCAATGTGTGAATATAAATAGTGATCTTTCTTAATTCCCATCCCAATACTAGTCTCCTTGGAGTGTTATGAAAAGTGTACATAAATGGGTTATGAAAATGTTACAAAACAATGTCTTCGAATACATATCTGTAGAAATGAAGAGTTATAAATTGCTAAATCTTTTTATTCTTCGCATTGAAAGTGTTGCACAGTTTCCTTCGGGGGGTTTTTCCCGACACAGTTTGACTATTGCTTTGGTACATGATGTATCTTCCTTCGATCAGCGCTCAAGGGATCAATGGAAGCAACATTTAGAATTTTGGTTCCACTCATCGCAACTGCAATAATATATAATATGAAAATATTCAAATCGCAGATTGTGATGAGTCATCTGGGTATACTCAGGTGATTTGCCATGTAAAAAGAGCGAGTTAGTCACTCCAGTAGGCAGGAGTGTTTACTGTATTAAATAGGGGCACAATTCCTTTAAAATATATTATATTGGTCGAGAGAGGGGATTCAGTTCCTAATAGCTATATACATGTATCCTATCATATTCAAAATACTTATTAAGTAAAACATCAAACTTCATTTTTGTTGCTATTAATATATATATATTTTCATATGAATGGCCAAGTACCATTGTTACGTAAAATTACGCTATGGTTGAAGTTTCTCGTGATGCAATTCTAAAAATGTACAGTCAAACTCTATTGTTTTATTTAAAGAGAATTCAAGATAAAATCAATAACATGTACGATTTGAAATTTATATACACATAAAATTATGTATATCTACTAGAATTACCTTTTAACGAGAAGACACATATGTTTACCTCTGCCTGTATATATTTATAAGCACCAGTACATCTCACAAAAAACAATGTCAAATAAAGGCTGTGGTGCTTTATCAGGATCAATAAATATGTAAGTACAATTTATAGTATTTTGTGTTTGATGCAAATTCATCCAGTACTATTTCATTTCCTAAAAATAGACATAGTTCGTATATCACACACACACACACACACACACACACACACACACACACACACACACACACACACACACACACATTGTTCATAGATTACTGTGTTTTACGTACTTTATACAGGGTTTCACCAAGCAAACTGATTTTCGTCGCATTCCTCATCATGTCAATTGATGTTTATGCAAAGGAAGACAATCTGGATTTCATCAGGAAATATGACAAACAGAGGATTGTTTGTAGAAAGATGGGATTTGAAGACAAAGGCTGTAAAAGAAACGGTATAAAACGGAGTAAGTTAATTTTGCTATTCTCCTTTGGTCTGTACATGTATCAGAACAATCGTCACTAACTTGCATAAATTACATGCATGTAGTATTATAAACATAAGAAATTAGAAGAAAAAACTTTTCCCCCCAAAGGTATGATCGCATTCCATGCACGAACATCAACTGCTCTGCAAAATGTGGCAAGAGGTGATGTTGTTGTGTTCGGGAAAGCAACGTTAAATATCGGAGAAGCTTATGACACCAGTACGGGAAAGTTCACAGCGCCCGAGGATGGAGTATACTCCTTTACTTGGACCATCGCAACCCTAGCTGGAAAATACTTTGCCACAGATATTGTCATCAACAATAGAATGATTGGTTATAACCATGTAAACGGAGGTAGTTATAAAAATTACGAAACAGCATCCGCAACAGCTATCATAAGTATGAAGAAGAACGATAAAGTCTGGATCAGGGTCCAGGACTCTGGCAAAGATACCTACGCTTATCAGAATAGCTGTTCCTTCTCTGGGTTTCGGTTGTAACATAAAAATTAAATGATTAAAAGCTTTCGTTTCTTCTGAATTCATAGTTGTGATATCCCTGTTAAATTATACGTTAGCAATTTCATTCGTTATGTACAATGTTAAATTTTTGTATGTGAGTGGTGGCTTTACTGAAGTTAAGGCCATTTAACCATTGGTTTCTGCTAAGGTATTGCTGCATTCTGGGTGTCATATTGCATTACGTATTTACATCCACCCTATAAATAAAAAAAGGGTATCACTGAAGAGAAAGGAGTATCGATTCGTTTATATACTTAACTCTGTTGTATCTCGATAAAATTCATTTAAAAACGGTAATATTCGGATTTTTCCTCTCATTGAGAACTTTTGTTCCAAATGAGATGAAGTTTGGGACAAGGGTTCTCAATGAGAAGGAGAATACGGTCATAACAGCCGTGAGCCCTACATCATTACTCAATAGGATAAATTGAGTAGGCCTAATCCGTAATCAAAATCAGTGTCCTAACATTTGGTATGAAGCACGCCAGACAGCATTAAACCCAATGACAGATTGTATTGGTGAATTAAACTGTTATAACGACCATAAAATCTGCGAAATGTCGACTTTAAACGAGAATTTTTAAATTACCTTTGTCAGTATCCTACTTCGATTTAAAAACTGATCATACGCAAACAAGCACTTGCATATAGAACCATTTGAAAGATATAAACACTTCATTAACAATGGTGGTTCCAGGATTTGTCGATAGGGAACATGATTTCTTGAAAAAGGGCACCAATAAGCTAGAGGTCTGGAGTGGACCAGGGGGGCAAAGCTCCCGGATTTTAGGGCTTTTAAAGCTACTTTCAGAGGTTTATTAAGCTATTATTCTATGCTTTGAAATATGTTTCCTCTAAATCCTCCTATGACTAACAGTTGTTGACGATGGAGAAGTTAAATTCATCCCGTTTGCATGTCATAAAGTTGAGCTGTTAGTTTGCATGGTTAGTTTGCCGTTAATGCCTACATTCATTGACATGTCTAAGTATAAAGTACATGTAGAAGACTCTCTGGTGTCTTTTTAAAAATTCGGTTTCACTGGGATATATCGAATCCATCTATGAAATAAGTATTGCTAATACTACATGTAGTAGATAAGATCCTATTGATATATCTAATTGTCGAGTAGAAGGCCACAGCAAGATGTACCTTCTTATACTAGTATACATGTATGTATAAGCTTTTGAATAAATTCTGCCTCGTAAGAATATAAAACAAGTCAGCTGGTAAAGAAGCACATTCGTGCCCATGTGAATTCCAACAGACTGTTAGAAGATCTAGATCTGATCCCCCCAGACTACGAAAATGGTGTCAGTAAGGAACTCCAGCATTTTTTGAAAAAATATCTTCAGAGTGATAGTGCGTAGAATCGGAACTGTGTTTGAAGGATATAGACATTTCCTTTCCCCTTTTTTATGATGAGGCTATTTTCTATGATGTCAAAAAGTGTACATAAAGTCTTTAATTCGTTGTGAGTGTGGAAAATTCGTTCGCTGCGCCACTTCTAGTATATGGCGTGGCACAATTCTCTTGAATCCCAACCATCAACATTTTCATGAGGAGTATAGGTCTATAGGGGCTTGACAGAGTATTTACTGGATCCAGCAATGTGTGTATTCTTGTTTTAAAAGTATTTTTGTAAAGTTTAGGAATTCAGTATAAGTACTCATATTAATTTCTCCCACTGAATATGTTTTAAAACTGAAATATGATTTTGAAGATTTTTATCTTTGGAAATGAAAGATGGAGTATAAGTGGGATTACCTAATGTGGAATTACATGTATATAGCCAAGTTCATACATGGGGACAAGTTGTTATCAAGTTACAAGCATAGGTAGAAGCGTCCCTTCAACTTCTTCCAACCATCCTTTATCCATGGACACTACTCACCACTGGCCGAGGCGAAGAGGAATTTCCATTTTACACCCTGGATTACGTCCAAAAAACTAACTGTGTATCTCATAATATGAGCATGCATGTATACTACTTTTGGTAAAAAAAAAAACTGTATAGCAAAATTAACATTATATCAATATGTATAAAAAATGTAATTAACCAATGGAGGGACTAGTATATTTGAAGATAACTGTATGGACATTTTAAAAATGTACGAAGAAAATTTAATCCATTTACAACATCAGAGATAGTGTAAGATACATGTACAAAGTAACACAATGTTTTATAAGCATGTGTACATCTTTACATATGTCTCATTATCGTTTTAAGAATCCCAGGAACCTCAGGATACTTTTCCTGCATGGTGTCCTCTGTCTCGGAACCACACAGGGTTCCTCAGCAGGAGAGAGCCCTGTGGTGCTGAGCAACCTGTACTGCACCAGATTTGGTTTCGATGACTTGGTATCGTTTGTTTCGCCTTGATTGATCTTTGATCACGAGTTTCTGGTGTGAGTTCGAATGTGTCTATACTCGATAATAACAGCTTCCGTGGTATGAATTTACGTATTGTGGCTTATTTCAAGGCAGATTGATATCCAGTTTGGTCTAATTTACTTCTGATCTGCTTGGTCATTTGCTTAAGCTCCTCTAGAATAGGGCTCATCAGACTAGTATGGTTTTTTTTAAATATTCGTTTTCCCGCTGAAGACTATAATCTAGATTGTTCAGATGTTTTTTCTTCCTCAACGCTCTTGTCAACCGCAGCTGTTGACTCTTGGCGTATTATTTCACTTGCCTTCTGAACAATCCCCATGATGTATTCCAAAACATCCTCTGATTTTATGTCCAGTTCTTGACCACTACATTTTGGGACAGCAGTTGTGTGATTTGTCCTTGTTATCGTCTGCCTCTTCATCCGGCACTGATATTTCACTTTCTGTGTTTGCCTCAAATATACGAGAGTTCATTACAAAGTGGTCAGTACTGCAGTCAGATGAAAACCTGAGAAGCAATGCTACACAACGAGTGAATGGCAGAATATTAGTATTTCTCTCAAGAGATTACTTTGTAAGGGACTCGTGTATTCTTTCGTTTGAGATATTTCGATTTTTTTGTCACAAAATATGCACTTGAAATCATAGATAGGCCCTGGGGATACCGAAGAGGGTCTGGAAGGCCTACTTTCTTCCACTTGCATTTCCTCATGTGTCTGCTCTTGGCTCAAGTTTGAGTCCAGTGTTTTATTCAAGGTAAATATGCTTCTGTATTGTCTGTGATAAGAGATGCACAGTTGTATTTGCAATATGTAGGACTGCACCCTATATTCTTATTATGTTCCCCAAACAAAGTTTGGGAACATATTGTTTTACTTCTTTTCTATCTATATATAAGGTCTTCCGTTTCAGACGGAAGACCTTATACTGATTGTTACTGTTATTATTATTATTATTATTATTTTTCCCATTTTTGTCCGGACGATTTCTCAGAGATGTCTTGCTTGATTTCTTTGAGATTTACAGAGTTGATTCTTAATGACATGAACTTTATACATTTTTTTTCTTTTTTGAAAATTCACTTCCGGTCGCATGATACGACATATTTGCGCTTCTTCATGTCCACCTTTTTTCTCAGAAATCTACAACAGATAGAGTCACCAAATTTTCAAGGATGAATAGATTCTTACTTAGTAGACGAATGTTAGGGGGTTGAGCATGTCCGGTCGTCACTTCCGGTCGTCACCGGAAGTGATAAAAAAGAATCGTAATTTTCAAAATATTTCTTTTGATGTGAAACCTATACCACATTATTAAGCTTCTTTCGAAGTATTTCTAAAACAGGTTTACCCCACGGAAGTCTAAACGTCCACTTCGAGTTATTTCCAAAACAAAATTTCATTTTTCATTTTTCAGACCATTATTATCTCGCTCTACAAATAAAGTTTTTGACTCGAAATTTACGTATATTGTAAGACACTACAAAAATATCCGAGTAACTTTAAAAAGTTTTGTAAAATCTTACTCGGTCGTCAGATTACAGGTGTTCCAAACATTTAAACAAAAATATTTGTGTTCTCATTTTCATCAGAAAACAGATAAGGGACAGACACTTTCAAACTTTCAGGGATGATAGACGTTGACTTTAGACAAGATGTTAAAGGGTTGAATATCTTTCGGCAGTTAACTTCCGGTCGTCACCGGAAATGACGAAAAAAATTCGTAGTGTTTCAATCTTTTTTCTTTCAAATTAAAACATATATTACCATTTGCTTAAGTCCTTTAAATACAAATAAATTTCCCCACCGGAAGTTAAGACGCCCACTTTCCGGTTAAATTCAAAAGAAACCCTTTCATTATCTTCATTTTCAGAGCCATATAATCTCGCTTTGAGTAAAGTTTTTTACTTGAATTTTACACATTTTGTAAACATTATAAAATGTCTGAGTGGAGTAAGTTTTATTTTTGGTAAAAATCTATTCCGGTAGTGAGATACGGTGTCCACCAAATTCAAAATCGTTTCTTTCTCAATATCTCCGTATAGGTAAAGACCAAGACACTTTGAAACTCTCAGGGATGATAGACTTGATTTTGTAGACAAATCTACATACGTAAATATCTTTGCGCCACTTCCGTCGTCACCGAAGTGATAAAAGAAATGGGAATTTTCAACATTTCTATCAAATCGAAACCTATACCACTTTATTAGATTTTCTTTTTTTTGAATATTTTAAACCCAGTTTCACTGCATTGGATGTCGAAAACATCACTTCCGTCATTTCAAAAAGACTTTCATTTTTTTCAGAGCCATAATAACTAGCTTAAAAAGAGAGTGTTTCGGTTACTTCTTCGTGATATGTCGACCCACACTATATCAGAATATTTCTTCAGGACGTCTGAGTTAGAAGAAGTGTAACGGAAGACCTTTCTCATTACTCGTAATGAGTTTTACGTTATCTTTCTTCTCTTCTTCTTCTTTATTCTCCGGTACTTTTTTTGTTCCCGAAATGATTTCTCAGAACCTGTACATGGGATCGATATGAAAACCTTTTTTAGGATGATAGTATATCATCTGAAGTGTTCGAACGATAGTCATTTTTTCTGAAAATTGCATGCACGTGCATGCACGTGCATTGCATTTTGGCCTAACTTCGGAATCAGTCTAACTTTTTTATTTCTTCAATGAAATCATTTGATTCACAAGGTTAGTAGAACTTGAGATCCTGAATTGATTGGTAGATTCTCAAAATTTCGAATTTTGGCACGTGCGTGCACGTGTGCTGCATTTTGATTGGGATAATACAAAATCGCCTGTAACTTT